>JANRGW010041575.1:0-38677 GCA_024733675.1 Psilopsiagon aymara | reverse complement strand
TCCAGGAGCAGAGGGAAGAAAAAGGGGGAAGTGAGTGAACAAACTGCATGGCTGATTTATGGCTTAAACCATGACACTATGATAACAAAAAGTTTGCGATTCTGAGCAGCCAGAAGTGGCAGAGGGGATGCCTGATATCCAGCACAGAGAAAGGAATCTTATTAAAAATATGTCCATTCTTAACCTCTGCCTGTACTTTTTCCATCTCTCTCTCCACACTCAAAGACAGTTTATGTGTTAAGCTCTGCATCTTTAAGCCAAAATGCGTATTTCCTAAAGACATGGGTGTCTTTGGGAGAATCTTTAGGAACTGAAGACTACCTCACACTGAAAGCATTTTTTCTGTCACCTGGGTTGGAAATAAAAGCTGAAAAACCATCTTCTGAGAATCAGTGGCATATCTTAGAGAACACAGAGAGTAAAACCGTAGTCCCAAGTAATGAATGGAGTAACTTTAATAATGTTTGGTTTGGGTGTATGGACTCAGTAAATCTTACTTATACGAATGTGCCTTAAAGTTAATTATCTACTATAATTTTAATATAAATATATTAAAGAGACTTTTTTGTCAGCCTTTTGTGAAGGCATTCGAGTGTCCAAATGATTGAGCTCAGGCATAAAACTGTTGACATTAAAATGAGGTGTAATAAAGAGAACAGGGTAATTGCTAGAAGGTCAATGAAAAGAAAAGGAAGCAGATGGGGTTAATTTAACAGCACTGCAAGCAATCCTGGGAAGTGAAGTAGCTGCCAAAGAGTGGCATTTGAATGACCTGCAATGAAGAAACTGAAAAATGACACATCATTTTCTTATGTTCTCCCTTATGTTCAGATACTCGGTATTGAGTTGCAAATAGTTGTGTGATTGAAAATACATCCAGCCAAACTGAGTGGGATGCACCTTGCCAAAAAACTGCTTTCTTGAAGTCTGTATCTGAGCTGGTGATCTGAATCCTCTGTAAAGTCAGTGGAAAGAAAGAATTTTTCCAAGGGCATGACCAATTTCTTCCTAAAATATTTGTCTAAAATGAAGTTCTCTGGAACTACACCTAATTGTCTTCCCTGGATGTGACTTGGAGCTAACAAGTTCAGATGTTGAGATCTAAAACTTAGATGATGTAAATCCCACCAGAGGAACCTCTGATGCTGGAAAACCATCAACAGGGTAGGTGGAATAAGTGAAGACCAGGGAATAACTGTCTGGAACACCTCCCAGCTGCTGCCACACCAGGTCTTCAGTGGGAAATCTCAAGTGTCCAGCAACACTACATAAACCTGGCAACTGCACCAGTTTTGTAGGCTGTATACAGGCAATATACTGTGGACCAAGAGTCAGAAAGAGGAGTCTTGTTCATGATCTTGTTTCCAGATAAAACCTGCTATATAAACCACTAAATTTGCAATATGCATCAAATTAGTCTTGAAAGAAGAAATCCTCATGGACCAATACGCTTATACATTGCTTAGTGATGCATGGAGGAACCAGAGTAGGACCACAAAATTTTAGCCCTTAGAAGCCTTAGATTTGCCTTTATTGTTAACTCAAAAATATACATCAAGCCATTATCTGTAGCAAAGGCTGGTGATAGGCTACCTTGAAGAGTCTCTCAAACACCTTTAATTGTTTTTAAGTTAGGCTTTATAGGGGCTTACTTAGAAGTGTATGTATCTTATTGATTTTATTGCATTTCTCCTTTTGATCTAGGGAATGCACTGTTATGCTGTGCTTTGTACTCTGCACTTTTACCAAAAATATTCTTCTACCAGATTTTCAGCTATTCGGGCATTTGAAATACTCAAGTTTTGCGCTCACAATTCAACTTTGGTCACCAACCTGTTTTCATGGGCTATGGTCATCAGCAAACAGCTATTTGAAAGCATAAGTGTTCAAATATATATTAGTGCATTTATTGCATGATCATACATTTGAAAAGGCTCTTTCACAAGTACAAAATGGAAGGTTAGGTCTCTCTTCAGTTGAACAATGTATCTCATCCCCCTCCATTCTGTGCCTCTTTCTTTTCTACATGACTCTAGCTAATGTAAATCTCTAATTTCCTGTAATGGCATACTAATCACAGAAAGCACCCCATCAAACCCCCAACATGCATGAAGCTTTGATATTCAGAATGCAGTAAAACCCAACTCTCACCTTTTTCTCTAACAATTTATTCTCCAGAGCTATCTTGGAGCACGATACCTCTTACTTTTTATTTTCTCTAGTGAACAAATACTTATAAATATCATACTTTTGTAGGCTGACAGTAATGCCAGTTTATGTAAGTAAAGTTCCCCCTTCTTCTACTTAACTACACAGAGCAGATTCAGTTTTGGCATGTGTTTCATCAGAATTATGGTATCTTCACTCTACATCATAGTAAATGATATCTAGGAAGTTGAACCATTTTTCACCTAGCTTATTTACTGTCTAACTCACTCAGTTATTTTGTTGCCTTAATCCAACACTAATGCTGTTGCATGATCTAACGCCACAGAATGGTTCTAATACTGTTGCAAATTTAACCAGTTTCAGCAAGTACTGAACTCTTGATATGGGCATTGAAATTCTTCCAACCAAGTCTAAGAAATTTGAACTGACTTGACACTCTTCTGGGGCTAAAGAAGCTTTAAAAAATTCTTCTGTGCAAAAATGACTGGTTTGTATCTCTTCTTGATATGTTAAATTTACCGGTAATCTGCTGAATCTTCACACTCTAGGCATTTACTCCCACATGGCATGGCAGCCAACAAGGGTGCTGCATGATGCAGTGCTTGCAAAATGAGGGGTTTCAATATGCTGATCCTAATGATCTCCTTTTTTTTCATCATGAAGGAGGACCATAAACATACACATGAAACAAGCCCACTACAAGGGACAGGTGGAAGAAAGCAAACACTCCTTCCTTCTCCAAGAGGACTTTCCAAGAACATGTTCTGGTACAGATGAGTTTTTGCAGTAGCAATTTCAGTTACACAGAAATACCAGTATCTCCATGACTTATGCTGTGCAGGCCATGGATCTCATTGAATGTCTATATTCGTAGACAGAGCATGTGTCTGTGTTCTTAGGCATAGGTTGATGCTAATGTCAGAAAGAAAGGCAGAAACCCAGGAGTTATGCTCATATTATCAAACACTGATGATGCAGGTCTCCAGGTAGTTTCCTCTGACAGTTCTTTGCATAGGACCATATAAATAGGATGGCAAGGACAGCAGATGTCAAGGTCCCCACTTTAAGGTGGAAAGTGGTAGAAAGAGACCATTACTATATCTGTTAGACATTTGGGCTCTTCTAAAAGGGAACACCTGTACAGCAAGGGTAGATTTTTGCCTAACCAAAATGAAATCAGATTTTTCTGTGTGTGTTTACTTAAACCAGAAGTGGGAAGAAACTGGTGTGGAGAAGCACTGAGGTCCTATTAAGACATCTGCTGGAGATCCAAAGGTAATGGCACTTTTTAGAATTGGTAACTCCCAAGGATATAAACTGTTACAGATAGATTGAGGAATACAAAAGTAACTCTCTAAAGCTCATACAACAACAAAAATGCATGGATAAGATCTTAGGGGAAGGTTGTATAAAATCATAGTATCAAATAAAGGAGCTAAATAAACTGGTATGTAGATAAAGATAAAATTCCTGTATATGTCTATGCACCACTACAGGAGGCCTAAAAACAAAAACCAGGTTGCCAGGCACTGGAAGAAAACCTATAATCTGCATCATTGAAGCACAGTGGAGTCACAAAACAATGGGACACTGTTTGTCATGCACAAAGCCATATGGGGGGAACAGACTGTGACAGAGGAGGTGTGGGAGTGACCCTGTGCCTAAAAGAAATCCATAGATTATAATAAGCCAAAATTTCCAAATAGGAAGGATCACACAGCAGATCCTGCCTGAGCACAGACCTCTGCCTTCAGAACCACTGCGTGGAAACCACACCAGCTTTTACTGCAGGAGAAATACTCAGATTAAAGCCTGAAACCAATGAGTGCATCAAAGGCTTCAGGGTTCTACTGCCCTTAAGGGGATCCTTAAATAACCCTGCCTGCTCTCTGATTTCTGAACCTGTAAGTGCAGACTTGGGCACAGTAGGAGCAAGGTCTTGGTGAACCCAGACAGGTGCACGGTCCTGCTGACATCCCCAGGCTACACATGGAGCATCCCTAGGGATGGAAAGCTGGCAAGAAGTCCAGCGCTGTACACTTACAGCTGTCCTGGGACAGCTTGGGGTAGCATAGGCAAAGACACTGAGTTTTATGGGATCAAAGAGCAAAGCTTATTCAGAGAGGAAAGAGTTAATGACACCTAAGTACAGTAAAGAAACTGTTGAACTGTAGTTGCTTTCTACAGTAAAGAAAGCAGTAGAAAGCAACTGTAGTGATCAATAACAACAGTAACAGCAATAATAATAACAGATTAGCACACAGCTTATTAAATTATTCGTAACTTCAGTATACTTTTTCAGAATAGCTATTTTTAGAAGAGGAGTCTCTTCCTGAATCGATCCTATCAGTTACAATGTAATCTTTTCAGCTCTCCACACAGAAGGTGATGTGTTAATTACTACATAATGCTGGTGAAATAATCTGAAAATTTGTAACAGGAAACAAGAACTGCTAAATTAAATTAAACATTCCCATAACACACTGGCACAACAAAACAATGAGAAGGGAAGCTGCCAGAATCCACCAGCAAAATCACCCTTACCAGTATGGAGGAGATTTCAAATGAGGCGAAACCTGTGTCCTGGGAGAAATTCCCCATTTGGAATAGCGTTCAGCTGGTACCTTTGCTGCTTCTCTGTCTCAGCTTTCTGGCCAGGCTGGTAGATTTAACCTGAAGTTATTAATGTGAATAACTGATCAAACTCACATTAAAATTACACAGTATAGGAGGAACACACTGGCCCTGCTTTTTTACCACCATAATGTTGAAGGGTTTCACAAGAGGAGGTTTAAGGAAAATCAAAGAAAGGGTCTGTGTTTTCTTTATCAGAGGTATCTGATAAGAGATAACTGTGTTACAGATATATCTTCCTTAGATAGGAAGAGATCTTGCTTCTTCCCTAATAATTCTTTCCTAACCAGTACTACTTATTTTTGGAGTAGTGTCAACCGGTACAGTGAAATGAGCAGGCAAATATCATTTCCATGGCTTTTGAACTGATCCACAGAAAGAATGGTCCACCTTCAAGGCCTTTGAATGGTTTTGGGGAAGACAGACAGTTGTCTCCTCCAAATGTTACAAAGGTGTATATTATGCCAGGAAGATTTGTTGAAAGTACAGCTCCTAAATCCCAAAGGCACTAAAGATGAAAAATCCTCAGATTTGGTGTTTGGAGTGTAGCAAAAGTGATGGTACATGGCAGACTAGTTGCAGGGAGATGGTAGCTGTGCTGTAACCAGCTCTTCCACAAGCTTTCCCTGAGCCAGTTAGTTAGGTTATACATAGTTTGCTCTGGATGAGAGGATCATTATGGTCCTGAAAGATGGTGAAAAATGAAAGTAATCTGTAGCAGGACAATTTTGATTTTGCTGTCAATACTACTGCAACAATGACATGAGGCCTCAGCCTGAAACAAGGGCTTTTGGAAGCATATTGGAAGATGTTATGTGTGCCGCAAAAGACCTTATGGTCCCAGAATTATCCATGGAGCCCACCCTGTAATACAGATAGATACACCTGCACTTAAGCGTATGTAACCCTCTGTGTATTTTGCTAAACTGTAATCTACCAGTTTATACTCTCACAGCAATGAGTTTCTTCCTCTCTTGTATTGGCAACCTTTCTCAAATCAGCACATTAATAATATGAAGATTATTAGGTCTAGGTCATAAAATACTGAAAATAAGTAAGACACAGAGTCAAATGAGATTTCTGGTGTTCTCCAATACACACCTCTCCACAAGCAACATTGGCAGTCCTGCAGAGTTGCAGGACTTATTGCTTATTGCAATATGCTTATGTGCATACGCTTATTGCATACCTTATTTTCTAGGACATCTCAGTTTTTAGGGAAGCCACTGTTTGGAATTATGAAAAGGTTTCAAAAAAGAGCATGTTGAATGCATTTTAATTTGAAATTGCATAGTTCTTTGATGAGAAGATGTATTTAATGATATAAAAGCAGGTAGATTAGCTGACTGACATTACATTTCAGGACACTGAGTGTATCTTTCCAAAGGGATCTGTTCTTGCTTTGCTGGTTTCACCAACGAATGAGGGCTTTGTTGTGCACAGATTCCCTGGGGCAAAAGGAAGGTTAAAAACATCCCACACTTCACTCTGAAAGGCTGGTGCTAGGTAGCACTCTTGGCACTTATGTTGCATCTAGGCAATTCCACTGAGGTCCATAGTCTACCTAGACAATTCCATTGAGGTTACACAATTCTCCAGATGTGCACACCACTCTGAGGTGGACGTAAAGGAAATTAACAGCAAAAGACCTGGAGAAACAAATTGTATTCCTGTTATTTGGGCATACTAAATTCATCCAAGAATCTTATTATGGGAACATTGTCATTCTAGGCTTCCTTTGTAATCAACAGAAAAGAACAGGCACTTCCAAAAAGTGACTCAGATGAAGAATGGTCTCACTTTTTCTCTGAAGGGCTCTTTTCTCTCTCAGTTACCTTTGCAGAAAGCCTTGAACAACTCTGTTCCTAATTAGGCAACTATGATGCTACAGTCTCAGGTGCTTGTCACTGGGTGTGAGAAGTTCAGGGTTTAGGGCAGTATCTGGTTCACGTGGTTTGGTGCTTAATACAAATTCAGGCAGAGTTAAACACTACCGTCACTACAGTTTGCCAGCCATGACTGCTTGACTATATGAGTGCCTGTATTAAAAATTAACAGTAAAGAATACTTAAACAGCAGTGACAGCTGGGACCAAGCCTCGGGGCTCTCTCATGCCTGCCCTCACCAAAGGGCTGCAAAATCAAGCTCCCTCTTGCCTATTCTCTCTCTGCTCTGTGTGCTCACACATTGAGCAGAATAAAAAACTTCTCTAGCTTGATGGGTAGGATAAGCTCTGAGGAAAAGGAAACTGTGGTTCAAACCTCTTCAGTCTGAGAAAGGCTTAAAATCCATGTTTCCCACTTCGCATAAGAGTGTTCAAACAATGAAGTTATTCTGAAGTGGCTGCTGCCTCTTCCTCCTCCATCATTAGCTGCTTGCTCTCAAAGAGAGGACTCAACGCTCTGGATTTCAAGTGGATGAAGGTGACTGAGGCTCAACACTTGTTCAGATCTAAACTGAGAGGCTTCCCAGGTGACTGGGAGGTGGGAGCTTCAGTGACCTGCGCAGGCAGTGGAGAGAGGTAGGGTCCTAGCCACTTTGAACGATTTCAGAGGTGATCACCTTTTCGCATCCATTGTATTTGGAATTGAGATGTCAACCTCAGATGCACTGAATAATCCTGCTGGGCCAGGGGCTGCCTGGAAGCACAGCAGCATCCAAGCTGAGCAGTTCCTGCTGGCAGTCCAAATACTACCTTCAATTCATTGCACAGTTCTTAGCCATTTCCTTTCAGCAGGTATCAAAGAAGTGATACTTCTGTGACAAATATCCACCACCTTCCATGATCTATCTCAGCAGCATGGAATACAGGCTGCTTTAAGCTAAAGACCCCTGAAACATATTCAAAGTGATGAAGATGGTTTTTTTTTCCACATTCCTCATGATTTTCCATCCATAAAGAGTCAGTATATTTGTGATCATGCCATAGAGCACACTGAGGAACTGGCAAACATATTCAGCACATACATACATACAGGTTTGCCAGCCAAGGCGTGACATACTTTAGGCCATCCTTCAGCATAGCAATGAGCATAACAGGTAGATAAAGTGTGTTCGCTCCACTATAAATAGCTAGTTGCATTAAGTATAACATTTACATTTACTTGTAGTTGTCTGAATTCAGAACTAAATTCGATGCACTACACTCATGCCAGTAGATCCTCTATTCCCCCCCCCCTTAATTGCACTCTTTTTTGCTAGCTACTTTTCCTCTTTCAGTCCTCAGCATGCAAATTATGCCCACTTTCACATATTTCCTGACCAATTTAGACCTAAAATTTATGCTGCTGTTCACGTCACTGCTGAAATTGGCTCAGAGCTTTCCAAGGGAGTTGCACTTGTTGACAGCAGGTATGAATATATTTCTTGGATTTGAATGCCTTCGCGTGAAAAAAAAATGCAGAGCACTGTCAAAGCTGTGGCTGATATACTGCATAAATGTATAAAATAAATAACCATACTTACGATGATGAATTCTAGTCTTAGACCCTAATAACCACCTTTTGCGGGTAATAAAGTTGCTGATCTTTTATGTGGAAAATATAAGCCTGGCACCCTAACATTTATGTACAAAAAAGCAAAAGCTGGTTATCAATACACTCACTTAAATCACAAAATTCAGTACAGGGGTAGGTGGTTAAAAGATTACCAGTTACTGCAATATCATGATGGGTTCCTCCAGGGGGAACATGAAGGAGGAAATCCCCTGGACAGCTTGAGTCTGAGAAGTAAGTTCCATTTTAGATACTTTTTTAGGTAGAAGGTGCTGAGCCTCCTTTCGTAGGATACTGATTTGGAGCTTTGTATGATACATCAACTAGCCTGATATCTGACCTTTGCCTGAACTGCAGCTGAACAATTTTCAAAGGATCTGCTTACCCGAACAAAAGTAAACTGAAAAAGCATATCAGATACAAAGCACTGACCTCTCTAGACTGTTTTTTCCCCTTTGTCTGCTGTTTAAACAATTCAATTTGTAGTCTGAAACGCAGCTTACTCAGGCTAACCAATTCTCTGAATGAAATGCTAATGTTTTGGTCATATCACATAATATTTTAAAGAAATTTTGCTCTTTAAAACTTGTAAAGATTTTCTACTTTGCTAGCAAATTACCTCAGAAATTATTTCTGCTGTACAAGAAACCAGCAAAGACCGAAATCCTTTACCACTGCAACTTTTTGGAACGAGACATTCAGTGCTTTGAGAGGCAAATAGTGGGGATAAGAAATCAGTATAAATACCAGCAATGCATATGCACTTTTAGACACCCTGGCAGAAGACAGGTGGAATAAGGAGATGCAATTACTGTCATTCTTTGAAAGCAGGTAGTCTACAGTAGCCCTAAAAGCTTGTTATTCCCTCTGTTTTTTCACATTGGGGTTTATTAAACATTTAGCTCTGATACAGCAAAATACTTAATAATGAGCATGGCTTAAAGAAATCTGGTGGGTGTTCATGACTGTAGCCACACTGCAAGTGTGGGTGTTGAGAGCATGAGTACAGGAAGGCAGAAATCTGACTGCAGCACGAACAAACAGGCTCCGAGAGCAATGAAGATCTAGTAACACATTGTGCAATACACGGTTACAGTCCAAATGAAAAGCACGGCTCTGAGGAGCTGCAGCCAATGTACTGCATTTTTGCTGCTCTTGGCACACGAGCTACACAGCTTCACGCCTCTATCTTAACTCTGAGACACCTAACTTTAACACAAAGCACCTGCCTGTATGCTTCCCTGAAGCAGTACCTTAGATCTCTCGGAAGACTTCAAAGCTGAATCGGTACAGAGGGCTGTGTGGTACCCTAATTCAAGGCCTGTTCCAAAAGTAAGCTTGGAGCATCTTCAAAAGCATAACAAAGTATTTTTAAAGAGCTAATTCTTCCTGCTGAAACTGTTTATGTGGGGGCCCCATAGACCTTGCTTAAAGAGAACTAGAAAGGAGCCTAGGAATCTCTGAAATGAAAAAAAGATTGCCTTAAATGTGGGGTTTTGTTAAACTGACACTTTTAATAGCAAAAAGAAATAACATTTTAATTTACAAAAATGAAATAGAAAAGGAATTTGAAAATAGAAAAATATTCACTGGAAATAAGAAAAATTGAAAAAATTAGAGATAATACAAATTTCTCATCAAAACTCTACTCCAGGGAGCGCAACTTTTCAGTGAAACACCAAATACAGTTCACTGTGAAAACACAATTAAAAACCTCCAGCAATGAACAGGCTTCATCCAGCCATTATTTCAAACAGGGTTTGACAGCCGCCTAGCTGAATGAGCATCTAGAAGGCCCTGGACTCACTCTAACAGACAGCAGCAACTATACTCATGGCAAATAGGTACGAGAAAGCACATACATATGGGCTAATACTACAGCCCCATTTATTATTTGCTGGTAGGTAGGAAAGAAAGGCAAAAAAAAATCTGTTGAAGTAGCTGAAGGCATAGGGGCTGGTGGCAGAGCCAGCGTTCAAATGCTTGCAGCACTCTCACTCCCTATGCCTTGCGCTGAGCTTGTTTGATTCCTGATTGCTCTTTTCATATTTAGTTTTTCCACAGAGTAGTCCAAGAGCATAATGAATATATTGAATGTTGAGGTCAGAAGCTGGCTTAGAAAAGACCAAGGATCTTTGCACTTGCTACTGGGCAGAACAACCTCCCAGAGCCACAAACAATTGCTCCAGCTCCCAGAAAATAATACAGAGGCTTCCAGCTGCAGGTTTAAGAGGCTCTAAGTCCAATAAATCACCTGTGGTCCTGTGGTGTGTTGATCCCGGCTGTATGCCAGGTGCCCACCTAAGCTGCTCTATCACTCCCTTCCTCAGCTGTGCAGGAGAGAGAAAATATAACAAAAGACTCATGGGTTGAGATAAGGCCTGGAGAGATCACTCACCAGTTACCATCATGGGTAAAACAGACTCCACTTGAGGAAAAAAACTAGTCTAGCAGCAATCAAATCAGAGTAGGTTAATAAGAAATAATATCAAATTGTAAAACACCTTTTCCCCACCCCTCCCTTCTTCCAGGGCTTATTACTTCCAGTTTTCTTTGCCTCCTTCTCCTTCAGTAGTACAGGGGGAGAGGTAATGGGGGTTGCGGTCAGTTCACCACATGTTGTCCCTGCCACTCCTTCCTCCTCAGGGGGAGGACACCTCACACTTCCCCTGCTCTGGTGTGGGATCCCTCTCACAAGGAAGAGTCCTTCATGAGTCCTTCTCATGGGCTGCAGTTTTTCATGAAATGCTCCAATGGGTCCCTTCCACGGGTGCAGCCCTTCAGGAACAAGCTGCTCCAGTGTGTGTCCCCTGTGAGCTCACAAGTTCTGACAGCAAACCTGCTGCAGTGTGGGCTCCTTTCTCCATGGGGCCACAGGTTCTGCCAGGAGCCTGCTCCAGCATGGGCTTCGCAAAGGGTCACATCCTCCTTCAAGCATCCCACTGCTCTAGCATGGGGCCTTCCCTGGGCTGCAGGTGGAGGTCTGCTCTACTGTGGGCCTCATGGGCTGCAGGGGCACAGCCTGCCTCACCATGGTCTGCACCATGAGCTGCAGGGGAGCCTCTGCTCTGGCACCTGGGGCACCTCCTCCTTTCCTTCTGCACTGACCTTACTGTCTTCAGAGTTACTTCTATCACGTGTTCACATCCTTCTCTCTCCAGCTGTAGTTATTCCCCCTTCTTAAATATATTATCCCAGAGGTGCTGCCACTGTTACTGACGGGCTCAGCCTTGCCCAGTGGCAGGTCTGACTTGGAGCCAGCTGGCATTGACTCCATTGGATATGGGGGAAGCTTCTTACAGCTTCTTACAGAAGCCACCCTAGGAGTTCCCCTGCTATCAAAATGTGGCCATGAAAACCCAAGAGGTCCATAGGAAAAACAGACCCCACCCCTCTAGCAAGCAACTCAGCTATTTATTACCCTAAACAGTTTGTTTCTATTGCATTGAGAAGAGTTTTTACTGAAAAGAGTTTTTATTGTGAGTCAGAAAACAGTGTAGGGTTGGGAAAGAGGAAGAGAAACGAAGGTAGAGCTAGTATTCAAGGTCACTGTTCTGGAAGGTACAGTGAGACACAGAGATCTCTACGTAGAGGGTGCTGCACTGAGTAAGAAGCAGAGCATGCATAAAAGTGTACGGGTAATAAATCAGTAAGATCATTTGCTTCCAAAAGTGACGCCAATCCTAGCCACAGTGAATGGACCCTGAAGAACTGAGAGGTTTGTGGGTTACACCCTCCAGTGATCATTTGATGGAGGAGAGCACAATGTAGGAAGTGGGTATCCAAAGTTTCATGTGTTTTTGAGAACAGTCATGTAAATTATGCAGTGATGCTACATTTTGTGCACCAGAAGTGCAGTATAACAGAGACCTTGTTGAACCTGGACCAGTGCATAAGCAGGCCATTTAGGTGCATATTGTTTAGTTGCACATCCCGAACACTAAGTAAATAACATTTGACACCGAGGCTCTGCTACAGAACAAGGACAGTTTCCTTGCTCACTCTTTGCATAAGGTGAGGACCCAATGCACAACAAAGTAATGACTGGGTATAAGCTAAATTGACATAAAACAATGAAAAAGGCAGCTGTTCAAGTTGATATGGATCAGAAAAACTGAGCTGCAAAAAGGCAGCAACTTCTTAGTCCAAGTCTCTGACCCGCATAACACTGATCCATATAAATGATGAAAAAAAAGACATGCCTTTGTGTTCAGTTCATCACTGTTAGGTCCTCATTAGTATGAGTGTGAGTAAGAACTTGCTGTCGAGTCTCATTATAACAAGCCTTAGAAGGCATCTTAAAATAAATCCTCAGTACAGCACCATAGATTCTGATAGCTCACCTGCAGGGGCATGATACCGTGTCATATGACACAGAACAGAAAATGACAAAAGATGAGCACTGATCCATTAAACAGATTGTTCCTGACAGGCATGACATTATGGAAGTCTTTTAAAGAGCAAAATCATGTAATCACATCTAATTAATTGGTCTGAAACAAAAGACTGATAAAATAGGGTTGCAGCTAAGCACAATCTTTGGTTATCCACCCTATTGGAATCTATCATTACTCACTGGTCAGATAAGACCAACAGCAGCACTCTGGAGAGAGCAAATCAAGGATAGTTTCTGAATAAGTAGCAGCTGGATCTAGTGTTTCAAGTGACATCCGTATTCTGTGATCACATGGACATGACAGCAAGGATCACCCATTTATAATGTACAGGAACAAGAAAGCATCACAGAGACAGTTAAATCCTGGATAGGTTTACTTGTAACTGTGCAGACTTCTCTAAATTTAAGAACATCCTCTATCAAATCACTTGATCTCAGGGCCACATTCAGGACATCTACTTCAAGAAAGTTATTTAAGCATCAAAATGCCAGCTCCTAGAAAGGCGGCTCAGGGCACACAACGCTGGCAGTGGGAGAGGTAATCAACTTCAATGATCAAGCAGTGCCCTGGCCTATGGGGCAGGTCTCAGCTCACCAACAGAAAACACAAAGCAGTGAATTGCACCTGAAGCAACACAACGTTCTGAGCAGGAGTACCGTGGCTCTATTTGTTGCTGCAGCATAGAGAGGACATAAATTCTACTGTCAAACTTATGCCTGCTCTTTTCCTGCTGGTACATGACACCCTCAGAAATGCCAAGGTACTGGGAACAGACACAGAGGGAATTCAGGCCATCTTGATCTAGATCCCTAACGTGCAGCCTTGTGTCAGGCACCTATGCTTTGATTTTGCTGCAATCCTGGGATAGAAACGAAGAAAAGCCAGAAACGGGTGAGGCTGGCAAAGGGTTACTTTCATCTTGCCTGGTGGAAGCGAGATGAAAACAGCAGATGTAAGAGGAAGGTATTGAAAGAGCTGGAGGAGCAATGCATTGGCAAAGCTCCTGCAGGAGGTGTCTGAGGGAGCGAAAGAGATGGCAACAATTAAGGGAGCTGTGGCGGCAGGAGTAGGCAGAGGATTTGTCTTGATGATTCAGGAGACAAAGGCGATGGTAAGATATTTATAGAGGCAAGCAGGGTTGGAGAAGGTATTTTCAAAATAGAGGTTGCAAGAACAAGGTTACTGTGCTTGTGTCTCTGCCACTGAGTCACTATGACAATTTCCCCATCTGTAAAACTGAGATAATAATACTTACCTATCTTACAGAGGGAGGGGAGTGTGTTGTGAGGATTAATTAGCTAAGGTTTGTACAGCACTTTGAACATTTAGAGAGCGATATAAGTGCTCAGTACCAAGATTATTATTAATATGGAAGAAATAAGCCAGGGTGGGGGTGGAGAGCAAGTGAGCAAGCTTTTAAAAGATAAGAGGAAGGAAGTAGCAAGAGGTTGACAGAGAATAGGAAGGAATGGGATTAAGGGACAGTTTCTTAAATTAGAGGTAAACAGGAGACTTTATTGGAAGCTTAAATGAAGGAAGAAAGTGTTACGAGCAGAGCTGTTAGTACTGGAGGCCTATGAGCTCTTATATTATTCTCCTCTCATTTTCTCTTGTTTTGTCAGCTTTACGCAACACTGTGGGATTTTATTGTCTTCCCAGAAGTCTTTATCTGGAACACTGACTGCAAGTAAAATACATGCAAGCTGTCTAACCTGAGCTTTAGCTCTGGGCATTACAACTCCCACTAAATCAATGAGTTGTGGGTCTGAAACCAGAATGTAAGAAGTAAGTATCTTCCTATTTGTGTTATTTAGGCAACCCTATCTCCCTCTCCCCTGGTAAAATCAGCCTCCCCCCTAACACTACTGTTAAGATAAAAAGCCCCAGTATTTTTAGCAGATCTACAAAACACTGAACTAAGTCCTTTTTAGCTCCTTTCAATGAGGCAAAGCAGATGAGGGTATCCTATTGGCCAAGGGATTTTGACAAGCTGTTCAAGACTGGAAATTTCAAATAGAGTGGATGTTGATTGAACGTGGAACAACTCCAGGACGTTCTGTGGTCTGCTTTTCCGGGGCAGTAAGCAATTGTAGTGGTCATTCTGACTTTCTTATCTGTAAATTTACAATGGAAAACTATTTCTCTTTGCCAGATTCCAAGTTTCTATTCTGTGACAAATCATAAAATAACTTAAATTGTTCTGAGTTTTACCCAGAACAATCAGATAAAACATTCGCATATACACCCTCTGCTCACCCAACAAAGGAGATACAGTGCAAAAAATTTTAACTAAGATAGGTAAAACAGACTTCAAAGTCAGTGCACCTTACAAAGTTTATTTCAGCCGAATAAAAGCAATGATACTGAAGCAGATTCTTTTCCTTACAGACCAGTGTGTCCTCAGCCCTTCTTTGGGGATCATAGATTAAAGCTAGGGTGGTTATAGGTGTATCTTTTGATTCCCTTGGTAGTAACAGCACTGAAGTGACCTTTTAGCTTATCGCCAGGTTCATTTCTTTGTATAGCTGACTCCACACACATGATTCTATCCATAAGCATAAGGAGACACAACTTCAAAGAAGTAGCTCACTTTTCTGCTGTGCCCAGGTCTTCAGTAATAACTAATGAATCAGTGATCACTAGCACAATAAATCTTTGCTTACCAGGGGGGGACCTGAAGCAGATAGTCTTTTTTATAAAGGCAAGTATTTCTGAAAAGTAAGTCTGAAAGCCCAAATACAGTTTCCATTTGCAGTGGCACCTGATGCTGATAGCTGGCAGGTGAAGCGTCTGAAAAAGGCTGAGAATTCACCTTCTGACAGTGAAGATCCCTGAACGCTCTCAAGCTGGTTGTCTACAATCTATGGCTGCTCCTGTTTGAAAACAAGGTCCTAATGTAGCAGAATACACCAGAATTTTATGCTGGAGCAATTGCATGTTTGCCCTTGGAATGTAATGAAATCCAGTAAAGCACAAGAAAGGGAAGCACTTTGGTGTCTGTGAAGTCTCCTGAGAATAGTGTGAAAACATCTTGCACAGTTGTACTGACAGGGTTATATGCGCATTTACTTCAGTTTATTTTTGAGACTTCCTTGGCTTTCCCTTTTGGGTCCAGGTTTTTAACAATTTACTTTCATAGTAAGTGATATATTTCAAATTGTGTGCTTTTAGCAAGGTCATGCTCTGTCTTTATTACACGAATAGAACAAAACACTTGCAATATTTAAATATACAAGCAAACAAAATGTCTAGGAGCAACAAGAAGGTGGGGGCACGTGGGGATGCCCCAGCTGTGTAGCATGAATGAACACAGAGATTCATTAAAAAGTTTGCACACACTCCAAGAAAGGTGTCCTCTTCCAGTAACTCTAGTCATAGCTTACTACTACTCATGTCAAACTTACTCATTTTGATAAATGGATCAATATTGTCAGTCTCTTAGGCAGTGGTTTGCATAAGAGACAGTGTAGCCCTTCTTGGGTGGAGTGTGTGTTGCTGCCCTATCTAGAAGAACAGTAGATCTCTGTGTAGATGAAAATGGTGTGGTGCTCTCCTGTTCCTTCCCTCCCCTTGGGCTGAGGAAGGCAATGTTCCTTACACAGGTAATTTTTTTCTCAGAGGAGCTGCCAGCCCTGCTATCCAAGTGTTGTTTCAACCTTCAGACCCCCATTCATTACTTACCCCTTTATTTTGCTGTTGCATACTCCTTACTCTGTTACTTTAATGGGCCTAATGGCTAAAGAGCAATTGGCAGCCACACTAATTTTTGCAAAGGGGGCTTGCTATTATTATTAATGATGTCAGGTCCATCAATCCATATCACGGGTTTATAATGTCTGCACAGCAGTTCAATGACAAAATGCAACCCAGAGAGTGTTTTCTGGACGTTATAAAACCTGCACGGTGCTTCAAAGACATTGTGATGTCTGGGAGAGGCTCTTCCAAAAATCGAAGTTTTAAAAAGCAATACATTTTTTAAAAGAGGCCAGAAATTCATGAAGACAATCCAGAGTAAGAATTCTTGGTGAGATCTTGCAAGTAAAAAATTGAGGGTTTTTCCATGTGAGGAAATTAACTGGCAGAACTATGGCAGTATAATTATAATGCTGCAGCAGCTACTGCTTGTGTAACTCCCTGTGTTCTTACACAGACACTATTCTGGAATAAAAGTCTCTTTTTTTTGTCAGTAGACCTTACATTGCTTCAGAACTGACATAAACTCTTTCTGCCTCATAATCACTCGGCCCCCTACTACTGAAATCAGCCTTCCATTTTCTCTTTTGTGCAAATGCCCCTTCACCAAATTACACTTTCGCAGCACAACCAATGACTACAGAAAATGTCTGCAACTACTAATTATAGGAAAAAAAAAATAATAAAAAAAAATCCCACAACAAAGACCCTGACATGGTAAGGGAGTATGTGCAAAAGAGTGACAAAAGGCCAGAGTCAAGGCTACCATGTGTCATGTACAGTAGCAAGGGGAGTGGTTAAGGTGATCTCTGAACAAGAAGAGGAATTACTGTGCTCTGACAGATGATCAGAATCCCCCTTCTGTACTTTTCTGGGCTTTACCAGTTTATTGTGTGTAGTAGCACTAGCAACAAAGTTTTGTGCAGTGATTTAAAAGAAAAAGTAACCCATGGTTTAGATGGAAAGCTAAGGCAGCTCATTACAGCGCCTTCAGTGAGTGAATTTCAATTGACTTTCAACTTAGTATTTCAAGAAACTTTAAGAGAAAATGGAGTGAAGTATTTACAGTGCATATAAGTGACAATAAAAATGGGAACACTTTTTCAGTTATCCACTTGATGATAGTAAGAAGAAACAGTATTAAGCTGGAAGCTTAAACATTTAATATGGGATAATGTAGAAGCTTTGGTTTGAAGGTTTGGTTCAAATGAGGGTCTGATATTGTAATAACCAAACAGGAATGGAACTTGAGTGGTTTATACATGCTATCAGAACTCTTCAGGTGAATGGAGGTCTTAGTAAGATGATATATACTTTTAATGTAAACTGTACAGTTTTCTGATAAATGCTAATACTAAACTTACCTAAAATTCTAATAAAATAAAACCTACTCCATCTACATGAAGTAGTTCAAGTCGCTTTTATTGTGTGTTAAATAAACAGTTTATATTGTGTTGGATATCAAAGAAGCCTGTTTAATAAAAAAATGGGAGTCTGAGTCACACAAATCGTAAAATGGAAGTCAGTGTTACATAAATAAAAGATTCTGACCCACTAGATGAAACTGGCCACAATGCACTGTACAAACTGGTCCATCAGTGGGCCCCTGTCTAGAAAGTACACTAGACCATAGGCTCCATTCTACAGACATTACTTTAACAAAAAGCTTTTTTAATTTCAAAATCTGTAGTCCCAAACTTTGTATGCTTGTCAGGAATGTGATAATAATGAAAACTAAACACCGTATCTAAAGAAAACGCCTACAAATATTCATGTTTTAGATGATCTTCCTTTTGACAGGTTTTTAGGCTTATTTTTAGGCTTATACTTTTTCTTGTAAAAATGCCCAAATAATTAAGTGCATTGGTAAGAATATTAATCAATCAGGACTGTTTAAATATATATTGCAGAATATTCACTAGAAGTGAGTTCTTAGTAAGCAGAAGTTCACTTTTTCCTAAATCCCTCCCTCTTCCTGGAAGGAACAAGGGAAAGACTTCTCTGTTCTGACAGGACAGAGAAACATAGTGCATGAACCATGTGTCTGAACACAGGAATTCGAATTCTGAATTAGAAAAGGGCCTGAACTAAACTCCAAAGAATAAATAGTAGCATCTAGTCACACCTCCTGTCTTATGATCTCCCTCTTCTTGTCCAGAGAAAACAAGCAGGACTGAAGCTGGTAGTTGAAATGAGTAGAAAAACAAGGATTAAGAGTCCCAGATTCCCACCCAAGCACCATCTGCAGTGAGCTGCATTCCCTGCGCACTCCTGTAGACTTTGTTCAACTTAGAGAATATTGTAACTGAATTCTCTTAGTTAACTGTTGTAAAATAATTGCCAACCAAGAGTGTATGACCATGTTATGTATCACTCAGAATGATGAAAAACATGAGAAAATGAACTGTTAGAAATTCCACTAAGTCACCATTCTTTTATCCTACTATTGTAAGGGAGTTTATCTACACATATTTAATTGTTTAGGTTAGAGAAGACCATTTGCCTAAATATGTTTGCAGGAAGGCACTTCTTTCATGCAGCACTACTGCTCAAGCCAGCTTGTGCAACCAAATGGCCACCCATTGCTGGGAACTTCAGATGCTATGTTATTTCAGCTTTCGTATGCATCTTCCCACTAGGAATGTCATGTAATGCTGTGTACCAGTCCAGTCAGTTGTACATGACCCCTACCACAAGATTTGTTAATGTAGAAACAAATGCAGGTGATTTGTTCTTTTTTGATCACATAATTATGAAGACTAATGAAGACCCTTAGTGACAGAATAAAGTCAGGTTTAATGTAGTTAAGGGTCTTTTTCTCTCCATTGCTTTTATCTGATAAGCTGTTCACACCTAATTTGTACAGACTACAATTTAGTCTTAATATATGCTCCATCTTCCCAGATAAGCTTAGTCAAATAGACACCTGGTCACCTACATACAACCGTTTCACATCAAGAGATACCCTATGGCCATTCAGCAGAGAAATCCTTAGTGTATGGTGGAAAATTGCTGCTCAAGTTTCTTTAAAAAGAATGGATTAGCAGAGACCATGTCGGTAAGGAGACCCAAAGCCACAAGCAGTGAAATGCATAAGAAACTACTGGGTTCTACCAATTGTCCACCTAGTACAGTATTTTGTCTCAACAGCAAAAAGAGATGTCATTCAGGGACAGCATGTGAGCCTAGTAATTATTTGCAGTCCAGTTCTTTTGTACTCCCCTAGGATACCAACAGTTATACTAGGGATTTTAGAGGGCACCTCCCTCTCTCGTTCTTTTACGCTTCTTTATGGACTTGCTGTCCATAAATTTTTCTGACTTGTGTTTTGAAGGGCCTCTTAGGGTCTGCCTCCACAACCTCTTGTGGCAGCAAGTTCTGGAAGTTCACACTCCAGTGGGTAAAAGGACTGACTCTTTGCTTTAATCCAGACTTCTGCTATTTTAATCAAGTAGCCTCTACTTCTCATATGGTGGGATGTGGTGAAAAATATCTGCATTCACCTTTGTGGTGGAACTTCGCTCATCTGCCACCTTTCCCCTCTCTTCTCCAAAATGGAGAGAGGTATCTCTTTAGTTTACTATGCAACTCTTTATTAGTCACAGAATCAACACCACCTGTTGTTGATTTTATTTTAGTAAAGCATTTTGAACTTCTTGTAATACAATGTTCTCGGAATCTTCAAGAAGCCTTAACTAAAAAAAAACCCAAACAAACCAACAAACCCAATGTGTCAGTTGTATGTTAATATTTCTCTCCATTTGGAAGCACAAGGAAGAACAAAATGTTCAAGCATTTCAATCTGTTATTAAAGGTGTTTGTAGAAACAATATGTTTATGTTGTGGGATTTGAGATAAAGTAAGTAACCATGAAATCAGGGACTGTACTCTAATGTGCAGGGGAAGTAAGGAAAAACTCGTGAGGTCATATGGAATCCCTCTCAGGATCAGTGCCTCAGAATTCGGAGACAATGGGGATCAAGACACAACTGAGAACAAAAGGCTGGACTGCTCTTGACTTAGTGAAATCTGTAAGCCTAGTTTTCTCCTTCCCTAGGAAAAAATCCATCACCATTTAATTTCCAGACTTTATGCGTCAACTGAAGTACAGTTTAAGCATCGTCATTATATTGCTGCAATAACTTCTTGGTGTGACTTTTCTTTTGAAATTTATTCTAAAATATATGCCTTCCTATGCATCATTACACCATCTGCTGGGGGTATCTCCTTTCCTGTAATCTTAAAAAACTGTTTTCATAACCCTCAAACTAACCACTGCAAGATATCTCTCCCAATTTCTTCTTTTCTATACCTACTGTTGTAGTGTACTTCCGTAGAAATACTTAGGATATAGTTACTAGTGACACAAATGTCTCCAAGTCCCATTTCCTGTGAAGTCTGGGGACCATGGTTAGGACATTGCTTATTTCAGCATCTACATCTCTGCCTATGCAGCTGAGTAAATAGGGCACACATGCACAGAGTGTTTTTTCAGCCTCTTCCTTACTTGTCTCAGAATAGTTCTCTAAAAATGTCTATTTAAAGGGTGAAATATTTTAAGTCTTACGTTTGAGTACTAGAAAGCAGAGATGACCTCTTCAGCTCCAGCTAAACAGACTTTCCAAGCCCTACTTTTTCAACCTTTGCTGGCCCCTAAAGATCTGATAAACACAACCAGCTGCACATGGCTGGTCCTTTGCCCTGGGTGTCAAGGAATAATCACACTGTAACCCCGTATTCTGTCTTTGGCTCTCTTGTGCCTGGTCCCCCTTCCCATGCTCTACTTTGCCTTGTAATTCCCTGGCTTTCTGACCTTCCTCTCTGACTTACCTCTTGTTCTGCTCTTCAGTGTGGTACAACTGTATCCAGTTTCCTGTCCTTTGGCTCGGCTTCTGATCCCAGTTCTTGCCTAGATGCTTGCCTTGTATATCTTCAGTTTTCTGTTGCTTGACTTTGACTTGTCTTGCTCTTCCTATTGACTGACCACTACAACCAACTCTAGCTAAATCTCAACTAGGGTATTGATCACTTGTTCAAGTCCCCAAAGAAGGTAAATTTTCTTCTTACTCTCCTTTTTGATAGGTTAAGAATGTAACTCTGCTTTCAAACTGAGATAGGAACGATCTGTTCTTTGTGTCTGAGGGGAGATTTCTTTCTTTGCAGGATGAAGTTGTATGTCTCATACTCAGCTCTCAAATCTGGAGTGACAAACATGTGCTCAGCAATTAACTTCTGACCCATGCTTCTGCCAGAAATGATCGGGCCAACAGAGCTCAGCATCAAGCACTTTGACAACAGAGAGGTATCAGTTCAAGTGAAGGCCTGTATTAATAGTCCACCTTATAGGGACTAAACTGGGAAAAGAGGCATTGACAGCTTTTTTCTTTGACAGGGACTTAAACGGTATTCCCAAACTGTGGAACTGTTTTTTGATAATATGTTCTCAAATTCCTGTTCCAAAGCTTTGAAAAAACTGTTACCAAGTGCAGCAGAACCTACCCTATAATACAACTATAACAGTTCCTTGCTTTGAGGCAGCAAGACGAAACAAGCTCACTAGATCATATTCTACCTTTTTTCTGCACTCTGGCAACACCAGTGATTTCATAAAGTGGCAGTCAAGAGAAATGTTACAAATACCATTTAGGAACATACAGTTTATCCTTCTGTAGAGTCTATATCCCATTCAGCAATACATTTAAGCAAGTGCTTGAGTGCTTTCCTGACAAGGGATAATTTCCAACCAGGGCCTCTGCGCACATCAGCTCTTGTTCTAGGGCAAGAATGAAAGCTAAGATTATCTGAAAAGTTCACTTTAATTCCTAATTTTCACAATGTCAGTTTTCTGAGGAACCCAGTCCTCATTAAGTTACACATTTTCCATGCAGTTTAGCAGTGAGCTTTTTTTAAACAACAAAACTCTTCTCTTTTTTCCTTATATTTTTTTCCCTGCTTTGAAGAAGGAAAGTATCTTTTTGTCTTTTCTTTTGTTATAAAAGGTTTCAAAATCTGTTTTTCTACAAGGCTAAGAAAAAGGGGAAGCGAAATGGCATGTCCAACTCCTTCAATTTTAAGTTTAGATACAAATTTAAATTGGCGATTACGGGCACACAGAAGAAGACATCCCACCTGCCCCAGTCACATATACACATCATGTATATCACTGGTTGTGATCTTTCTTTTTGGCACATTGACTAACACTTGCCAGACTCCGCAGCGTCACTGTCTGTTAAGCAAGTACCAGGACCTGTTTCTGATAACACCATTCTCCTCTCAGAACAGAGCTCTGGTCTCAATCACAAATAAACCTTAGAGCAAGGGAAGAGATTCTGTAATTAAAAGTGCAAGAAAGACCAATAAAACCACAGCATGACTATTTTCTCCTTTTAATTTCTGTACTTCATTCTTCCCCTGCTAACGTGTGTTTTAAGTCTTCCCCTTCCCCTGCATGTTTAAGCCTTTTTCATGTCTTTAGACATAACTCAATTGTCTTTCCCTTCTCTTTCATTTCCAGGTCAGTATCAATGACTTCTTAAGGCCTTCTCTCTTGCCAGGTGTTCATATACAGCATCTGTGACTTGCACCAGTGGAATACATGCACCCAGCAACACTAGGTGTATGTAAGAGATCTACCTTTCAGGAGCAAAAGTTAACAGTTTTTCACTCCATCTATGTTGTTTTTACAAAAACAACTAATGTCTTTCTCACCAAGGAGTGCAGCTGACCTTAGAACCCAGATTCAGAGGGAAGAGCTTTCTCAATCAGCATGCCTCTCACTCCAGCTCCCAGACTGCTTACAACCTGGACACAGAGAAGAAGCCTGTCACATTCTTCTTCATCTCCAAACTGATAAGTCATCAGCCACAACTTAGTGGAGCAGGTGGTAGACACAAACTGGAACAGAAAAGGTGAAGAAGGGACTTTCTTGTAGCGCTTACACACACAGGAGCTTTGAAGTAAATGATGGTATCAGGTGAAAAACTAGACATGAGCTGGCAATGTGCACTTGCAGCCCAGAAAGCTAGTCATACACTGGGCTGCATTTAAAGAACCGTAGCTAGCACGTCAAGGGAGGTGATTCTTCCCCTCTGCTCTTGTGAGAACCCATCCGAAGTTCTGCATCCAGCTCTGGAGTCCCCAGCACAAGAAAGTCATGCAACTGTTACAGCAGGTTCAGAGGAGGGCCACAAAAACAATCAGAGGGCTGAAGCACCTCTCCTGTGAAGAAAAGCTGGGGGTGGTCAGCCTGAGAAGACTCCAGGGAGACTTTATTGTGGCCTTTCAATATATAAAGAGGACTTGCAAGAAGTGCAAGGCCTGAAGTGACAAGGGACAACTGTTTTAGACTAAAAGAGGGTAGGTTTAGATTGAACATAAGAAAAAAATTTGTTTATAATGAGGGTGGTGAGACACTGGAAGCGGTTGCCCAGGGAAGCTGGGGATGTCCCATCCCTGGACATGTTCAAGGTCAGGTTCAATGGGGCTTTGAGCAACCTGATCTAGTGAAACCTGTCCATAACAGAGGGGTTGGACTAGCTGACCTTTAAAAGTGCCTTCCAACCCAAACCTTTCTGTGGCTGTCATTCTATGTGCCTTTGCAAGCAGGAGAGCATTTACACAGGACTCAGTGGGGGTCAATGTCACCACACACCAAAGTGTCAGGCAGACCTTGTGATGTTCTCTTGAATGTGCAATACAAATTCTCCTCACTTCAGCTACCCCACAGAATTTGGAGGAAGGGTGTAAGGTTCATCCACTAATTATCACAATAAATATGAAAAACAGTGTTCTCAGCTATTGATGGGATACTGAATTGAAAAAATGAGCAGAAAAAAAAAAAAAAGGCTTAGATTTTCATTTGCTTTGCTGCATACGGAAAACTTCTACTTCCACTAATCCAGAAGAAATGTTTAAAAAATGTAACTACCTAACTGGATAACAAACCTTGCTACTGTGGCTGCATATACATACAAATGGTGAGGGTTTCGTGAAGACTGACGCAAAAGTACCACAAACCCAAACTCCAAAACCTGGATTCCACTGTCTTTTAGAACTTGGAGGTTTCCTGCTTATTAAAAATAGTCAATTTCTGAATTAAAAGAATTGTAAAGAGGGAGTTGCTTTATTTTATTCCTCTTTGCTGAGACAATGAATATTTTACTCAATATAGTAAAGTGCTAATCTGTTCCCTTCTACTTTTTGTACTTACTGAAAAGCAATTTCAATAACTCACCAAAGACAACTGGAGAATTATAGTGTCCTCCATCCACCTAACTCTATTTGTCACTACATCCTCATTTTCTTCCACCTTTTCTTCCAGTCTAGAAAAGAGTAGGCTGGTGCTAAGCTTCCTCTGTTCTCCAGACCTTAAAAATTCATTAGGTGAACACCCAAAGGCCAAAATGCAGAAATCTGTCCTCTGTTTTTACTTAAGCATAACTGTGTTGCTAACTTTTGACAAAAGTGACTCATTTTTGCAACATTTTACCTATTTTTGGTTTAATATCTTAATTAGTTTTCTTCCATGTAGGACGTACAGAATATTAGTATTTACCCACTTACATTGGTAAAGGCTGGCATAAAAGTGCAGTGGTGTTTCAGGTCATATGAATATGCCACTGATGGCTTTGTCTTGCATGAATAATGTAGCCAATCCAACCTAATTTTGATAATATCATTTTATTAAGCTATATCATTTTTATATATTCTGAGGATAAGTATTTTTTAGCTACATGTGGTACAAACTTGAGCAAAGAAACCCACCCCTAAATGACATAATGACATTACTGAGACTGGTTTCTGTGAAAATAGTACTTAAAAGTATAGCACAGTAGTCACTATATATTCATTCCCTCTCCCATCACTTAATTACATCACCCTTTAAGATAGACATGTAATGTAATTAGAGATTTGAACAGTTCACAGCCAGATCACTTAAAGTAACATTGTTAATGGGCTTTAGAAGTTCTCCCTTTAATATTGCCAGTGTTATAACTTCTAATTACCTTAATAATTAGGGCTGTGTCATTCATGATTGAAGTAACAGTTGCTAACACTAATGGGTATTAGAGGTCTCTCACAAGGCATGTTTTGATGTTCTCATCCAGTTGCTTAGGGCAGGCAAGAGCTATTTGTCCTTAGAAACACAGTGGTTGCTATGAGGTGGCCTGGGCAGAGGCATCCTTACTAAGCACTTTAATACTGCCACCACCACTGCTGTTTTCATTGAGGAGTGACTATATAAAGTGCATTCACCATGCATTACCCTTGAAGTGCAAATGTGGCACCTATGGATGAAATCTGTTGAACATTGATTGCTATTGTTGTTACTGCTACAAATAACAGAATAAACTTGAAAGTCAAACCTGACTGAAATTCAAAGAAATTCATAGGTAACCCTTCACCATTCCCAACCCCACAAATTAGCAATGATTAGGATTTTCAAATTTTAAGATGACACATTTGCTTAAATGTGCTTCATTATGCATGGGTAATTCAGAAGTGTAACTAAAACTAGGTTAAAATCAAAAGGAAAGCAATTGTCATTTGTAGCTATTTTGCCTAGAAATAAGGCTAGTAGCAGCTTTACAAATACACTTTTTCTAAAGACTTCTGGTACATACTAAACCCAAGATTTTAATGAAGAATAACAGTTAAAGGTTCCTCTGTATTTGGTTGAAACCAGAAGTTCAGAGATATCAGCCTGCTTGTTGGCCATTTTGCGCTCTGATGCCTAAGAGTGTGGTCATGGGAGAGTGAAGAACTCAGGATTTATACTACTGTCTTCCATACACCAAATTAATCAAGATTTGTATAATTCGAGACCAAAATAAGACTTAAAGAACTATCAAACACAGGCAGATAGATAAAGAAAAGGTAACTTCATTGGCCAGACATTCACTAAACTGGTTTTAAGAGTCCTCTGAGGACTGAGGACAGAATGAATTCTCTTATTTACTTAACTTTTTGGAGCTTTATTACACCGTACAATATGATTGGGGAAGCATTTTTTTCTTAGATTTTCTTTTTTTTTTCCCCAGACACAGACTAAACTGATTTCCTGACTCAGGTTAAATTACACTGAACAGGTAAAAGGGCAACTCTGTGACGCAGAGAAGAATGCCCTGGGGATTAAAAAAAGATTGATTCATCCCAGTACCACTAAAAACCCCCAAGAACTTAACATTTATTAGACTGGACATGAAGGACATACTCATATAGATAAGATACACATGGTAAATTAGCCCTTTAAAGTACAACATTGAAATCAATACACTACACAGGCACCACAAAGACACTCCCATTCCTCTTAATCTAAATTAAAATCTAGGTTAAAAAACCAAACAAATAAAACATCAAACAAAACAACCAACAAATAAAAAAAAAAAAAACAGAAAAAAAAAAGAAAGAAAACAAATCCCAATGCATCGAATTGAGCAACAAGTGTGAAAATTTCCCTCCCTCATCAGGTGAATACAGAATGTGCCTATGGTTCAATCAGATTAATTTCTACAGATTTCTAGTATTAACTTGGCAAGTATCTTTGCTCCTTTTATGTCCCTTTTCAATGAAAACAAAAAATTTGTAACAGTACTACTGTCTGCCATGACCTGAAAAGTATTAGATATACTTCTTCACATATAATCTCGTCAAGGAAAGAATTCCCATCAAGAGTGATCATTTTTCATGGTCACTACAAGATACGATTCCAGGACTATATTCAAGTCATCTTGAAGCAAGTTACTGATATGAATGAATATTCACATACATATGTCTGTTTCATATACAGTGCATGTGCATGTACGCGCATATATACACACATAAACATACACATCACTGTCAAACATTTTGATCACGCATTCTCAAAAGTTTTCACAAAATCTCTACAAGCCACTTGGATACAAATCTATTTCATTAACTTTCAGAACTGTCATGATAGAAATTCTACAGTTATGTCCCTAACTAAAGGACAAAAGCTATTAGATCTTCACATGAAACTATGCCAAGATCATTTAAGAAGCATGGAGCTACTTGTAATGCAGCAGAAACAAACACAAAAAGCAAGTAATTTCAAACTACTCTATGTAGTATTTATAAAGATGTCAATCTTAGATGAACAAGATGAACAAAGTATGTGTACCTGCACAATACTGTCATAGAGAACTCTGCATCAGATTTCCATGTATGCTAACAACATCATCTATTTATTGGTCTTTCACTCTGTACTGCTACTACATTAAATGCCTAAGCATTTTCTTACATGCATAATCCTATGTCATAACTATATTTATGTCAATAAGGGTATGCATGTAACAGTACTTCACATTAACTCTTTATGCTTGCACTTTAGAAAAACATTTAATGCAAGTACTTCTGCTAGGCTCAGACAAATGAACGAAAGTAATGTGGCAAAACACAGACCCACACCATATAGAAGAAAAACATATTTTAGCTCTTGTACTAGCAAAGCTTTTATCTTCCTAGTAATAATAGAAAGATAATTTTCTACCCTAGAAGGGGGACAAAAGGGGACTAAACCAGCCATTCCATGCAACAAAGAACAGTATACAGAGGATACCATTCCTCTACCTTCTTAACTTCTAGGTGCATCCTCTTTTCTGTCATGACTCTTCCATCGAGAGCTACTATCATCTGGGAAAAAGTTCTAGTGCATCAGTCCTGTGCCCTGTGCAGCTGGGCTGGCACAATATGTGTGACATTGAAATTATAGTGCATACGTTACACAATAAACACATATTTTTTATTTCCTGGAAAGGTCTACCTCAAAAGGGACTGCAGTAACAGGTAAATCATTAACCTGCTACTGTGGTATAGAACACTGGAGTAGCAAGGAAGAAGAAAGAGGTTACCCATTTTCAACTTAAAAAAAAAATATTCTGTGTTTTGGGTAAAAGCTCATGGTTAACCTGCACTGGTTAATTCCACTTCTGATATTGCACCATATGGCTGGAAAGTAATGCAGTAAATTTTATACATTTTTTAAATTACCTCTGAGTAAAGGACAGGTAAAGTCAAGAAACAGAAATATAATGAAAGAGACACAAATTCAGGCCATCTTTATGCTGACTAAATCTTACTTTAACTGATCAACAGGCGCAGGTTTTATTACACTGAAGTCAGATACCTCCATCTAAATTACCATCTGCGTTTCCTTTATATTCACTGGAGGGGAACAGCTACTTCTATGGGCACAGTTCAGTTCACCCTTGGTGGGTAGCCCAGAGAGGCTGCAGAATCTCCATCCTTGGAGGTAATTCAAAACCTGACTGGACATTTAAACCTATTTGTATAGCTCATGTGCTACAAGTGTGCCTACTTCTGTAGACTTTTCACCTATGAAAAGAGCTCCTGATGCTGCCCCTTTGCCTGCCTGTACTCAAACACCACCTAATAGATGACAAAGTCAAGCACTGCCTCTATTTCAGACCACAAAGCTCCCTAGACATACTGAGAAGCTCCCAGGTCTGGAAATGATTCTTGTGGCTTTTAACTGCCCTCTTGAATGATTTGAGAGCAGGAAGGGATATGTCAAAAACCCACCTAAGTCTGAAGAAGTTACTTTCAGAGTAGACAATGCACATTACAACTGCTGAAGCCAGTGCAAAGCACAGGAGTTATGATAATTTTAATTTCAAAAGGACTTAGAAAAGAATTGTGACTGCTTTTTCACAGTGCTTACTCTGCAAAGGGTAGTATTTTGCCCTAGCTAGTGTGTACCTCAGAAGCAGTCTTAGTAGCTTGAACACAAAGTAGATGGCAGTACAGAACAAATGAGATGCCCTTGGCTAATGTATATCCTATGGGCATGCTCTAAGCTTTCTTTATTTAAGGTGTGTGAAAACATCTCACACTGTGCAGACTCCACGCAAAAAAAGAGCAGTGTTTCACCTGTGCACTCACAGGCTTTGTCTAGCCATTTGGAAGCGTGCTCCACACTGTGCCATACAGTTCTGTTGCCCTCAAAATCATCCAGACAGAGGTTTGCCCAGACCATGTAGGGATTTCCAGCAAGCCTCTCCTTTCAGTGAAAACCAGGATGTGATGGGGACAAGCTACCAGTATGAGCTAGGCCAAATTTCTCTAAATACCTGTTCAAAAACACCCTAGCAGTAACATTATTGTTAATGTCAGACTTTGCCATTTGAGATCAACAGGAGAAATATGTGACCTCACAACAAATGTGACATCTCAATGATCCCAGGGAGTGAGATACAGCCAGAAGGTGCATTTAAATGAAGAACTGGAGAAAAGCTCCAGACCTCAAAGGCTGGGAGAAACTGCTTTTCCTGCCAACACATTTCTCAATGAACAAGCCTTCTTTGCATCCAAGTCTTAACTCCGGCAAATCATTTCCTTTCTGTACCTCATTCTAGGTACAGAAATAAAGAAAACAAACCCAAGATAATTTCCTGTGTATTTCAAGAGGATATCAAATTTGGGCTTTCTATCAGAGGTAGCCAGAAGTTCACTGAATTAGAACAATTTTCACTAAAATGTTTTACACATACTACATAAAAAAACACTGAAAACCTTTTACATACATGGAGGATATACACTTGAAAAATTCCATCAGTGTTTTCCTGGAAGAAGCAATGTTACTCAAGAGCTTCCCACTAGGTAAATATGAGGATCTCTGAAATGCCAATTCTGTTGATTAGAGTTGAGCTAAAAAAAAATCTTCAAATCTATCTTCCTAATAAAGATCAGCAACATTCCCATCAGTGTTATTCCCTGTCTCACTGCACAGTAAAAGGGGAAAAAAGCAACATTACTCTAAGGTCTTTGGTGATGTTTTCCAATGGCCAAAAATGCACAAGCAATAATATGCCCTTCTGATATTAATATAATCAGACTACTAGTTTTAATAGTGTTTAAGGTGAAACTACTTCACTCCGTTGTCCTCATACATCAAAAAATCATCACTGGAGTTACTAGAAGGCTGAACATCTGCATGTTTATGAAGAAAGGAGATGATTAAGATAAAACATACTGATCTCAGACCGCTCTTTCAGATTAAAAGAATTAAATATCATAACATTAAAAAATTCAGAGCTTGCTTAGGGTGAGTAAGCTCATGATAGGCACAAACACGGATACCTTACCTACATCCACCCAACACATCCTCCACTGACAAATCACTATGCTACAGGTGCACGCATATAGATTATCTTAAACTAAATACTGCCATTTGCTACATGATCTTTATTTTTCTATTCATGTTGCTGTCTTTTGAACATAAAGACATTACTCCATCAATAATTTCAACATTCTTGAAGAATAATGGATAAGTGAATACTGTACATACATGCTCATGTGCTGTGTGAAAATGTTTTAGGGTCAACTGCAATTTTACAGGTCTGTTTCCTGGTAAAGAGTTTCAGCAGTTCATCGCTAAATAAAGCCCTATTTCTGCCCCTCTCTACCACATGCTTTAGCAAGTGCACTTTTGAAAAAATGAGTAATTGCGTTTGAGTCAACCTGCATGCACTGAAGTTAAGCACCGTTTAAGTGTTTGCAGGATTAGGGCTTAAGCTTCCAATTATCCCTATTGCAGCTGTGTGACATATACCCAAATGAATGCATTTCTCATCAGTTTTAATTCACGTTTTCTCTTTCAGGGGGCTGAAAATGGCAAACATGAGTTGAGGCTGAGTGGTGTTGTTTCTGCTAGGCCTATACACCTAATAAACCATAATATTTAGTCTCATTATTATGATCAACAATTGAGGCAGAGATTCACTATATGACCATGCTATATGTGCTACCCCACTTTAGAAAACAACCTAGAGTTTTAAATTCAAACCTGGGTTACTTTGCAAAATATAGATCATTATATCTCTATATAGCTGTATCTAAAATATTTTTATGTGTGTAGCAGGTTCAACAATATTTCACTGGAACAAAAGCAGCAATTGGGAGGGAGGTTTTGTGGCTGGTATTATTCAGGTCGCAGTACACAGTCCTAGGAGTTTCTATTTACCTTAGAAAATACTGTTGAGAATGTAAGGCTGCATGGGAATTGTCCTATGGGCATTTTATTAATTGCTAATTTCACAGCATTATTTTTGATCCAGTATCCCTTGGCATGTGAATGTATGCAAGTTTTCCAAAAGGCACCAATGATTAGGGCTGGGTGCCTCCAACACTGTTATTGAACAAGATACCAAAGAATATGTATACATTTGGTAATTGTTCTCTAGCAGAAATGTTCTTTAAATTGCAAAAGTCATCTAGGTTACCCAATACCATGTTTTTTCCACTGAACACATTAATTTTATTCTTTTTTTTTTTTGTTCTACTTTTGTAAGTGAGAGTTCTACACTCTCTTTTAGCTTTAACCAGCATTTGAAGTTGGGTTGCAAAAATCTTTACTATGCTAAGTAAGTTAGAGCTCAGGATTGCTTTCAGTGTACTCTCACCTGGAATACTATCTTTGTGCTGATGATGCGCTGTGTATGTAAGATAAATGCTTTATCATCAACCTCCAGCCAATATACGTAGCACTATTACTGGCTCTGTCCAAGATTTGCGTGCTCAACAGAGAGAGGAAAGGAGGATGAAGAGGAGCTTGACATATACCATACTGACACTCATATCCTAACGGTACCAGGTATGACATATATCCTGTTTGAGTTGAAGAAATTTAATTCTAAAATACACTTAATTTAAAAAATACATTTTAATATTGAGGTGGAGAGAGGGAGCAGGGAACATCTGTATAACAAAACTGATTACTTCTTCAGGTTGCTGCTGCATAGTATGTATTAGACAATCAAAAAAATTTATCTGTAGGGGTATGAATGCGCTAAGCCACAATCTGCAAAGGGCTTGTAGGAATATTAATGTCAGAGTCCACTCCAACAAAAACACTGTGGAGAAACCAATAATTAGACAACGATCTTGAAAAAAAAAGTTTTTATGTGTTCCTTGAGCGTAAGCTGGTGCATAATGGAAACCAAGTATTAAGAGTAATTTTACAAACTTTCACATTTTTTAAAGCAAATTTTCATGTTTTCTCTGCCCACTCCATAGCATATGCATGTCAGAAGTGCCTGAAAGCAAAGGCATTTTATATTACGGATATACCCAAATAACCCTTTCTCTGTGAGAAACAGATCTAATGGATAAGTCTTTAAAACCTCTGTGACATAGTGTATCAATTCAGTGTTACAATATGGCATAGAAGGCCAAATCTGGCTTTCATATAAAGCAGGTGAGGCTTTTCTCCTGAAATCAGTTTTACATACATTTGTAAACTAATTGAAGGCTGAACTAGAAAATGCACACTATGAAGCTATATGGTAAAGATCCTGACTCTACTGCAAGACGCTGATGTGGGGATTCAGTTTTGCTGCACTGCAACTTTTCACAGTACCTTTTCATATAGCTATTGGTAATTTTAAATGTGGAAAATATACATGCTTTTTGGAAGGACAGGTAGGAGAAACAGGGTCTAAATGGAAAACTTCTATCCACATCAACAGAGCTAGTCCTACCTGGCGCTACTGTAGCTTGAAAGAGGAAGGACATTGCTAGGAGGATTGAAGAGTACTGCGGAGGATCAAGGCTTACCTAATTCAGTTGGGGGGGGGACAGAATGGAAGATTCTTTTCCTTTTTTTTTTTCCCCTCTAATTAGCAGTGCTTCTGGAAATGTGGATAAGCAACAAAATGCTGAGTCCTAACACAGGAGTACAATGCTTGTGCAGTCACGTGGCCAAAAGGTTTCATCAGTGAGCAACATCTTGTTTTCTGTTTTCTAGCAGACACCTATGGCTATCTCAATAGTCCCCAGTGGTTCAGTAATGAGCCTGCATTATTTCTCATTAAACAATGTGCACTTAAATGGTCACAAAAAACAAGAGGTATCACATTTGGTACAAACCCTCCCCTGTCCCCCAAACATCAAAAGTTTAAGGGGGTAAAACGTGAACTACAATGAACATGCAGATACTTTAACTGCAGAGCTGTGATGATGTTAATTGTAATGCTACTACCTATAACCCATGTTCACTCCTTTCTTTAAGATTGTACCAACTGTCTTCCCTCCATTTAGTTGTTTGATTGGCTCCATAGAGCACTAATTGTTTGTACCTTAGAAAAGCAGACCGCCATCAGACCATTATAGCTGGCTCCACACTAAGACCTTATGCTTCTACCTTCATACAAGTAAATTAGGTTAATGAGGTATTACTATCACCACTACTGCACTTTTACAGTAATAGAAAATGACAATACAAATCTGTTGCCACTGCTGTTTCTAATTCTACTGTATTCTGTACCTATTTAAACAATGGCAGTAACAATACTCAAGCAGTTTATCATTAGAGTGATATGGTCCAAGGAATTTGTCTGTGACAACTTTGAGGCTACTTGTGTTTTTTCCATCAAATACACACACTCAGTGTATACTCAGTGTTATGGCAGAATCAAAACACAAGGGGAGAAAAATGTTCTTACTAATTTAGCAAGCAGCATTGCTTCCTCCCTTATCAACACAGGTTTGCATTTTAGGAATCCAAGAGAAGCACCTGGCTTTACTAAGACAAGAATCTGAATTTAAATCCAAGCATTAAATCCATCCAAGAGGAGACCACACCAGTCCAACTGCCCTGTAAGAACCTGCCAGCAACAAATATTGGAAGACATCCGACCACTTTGTCTCGGACGATCAGTAACATGTAAGAACTGGGACCATGCAGCCTTTTTTTTTTCCTTTTTATTTCCAAATGCTCTGATACAAATTCATCCTCAGTCTACAGTCTGAAACAGCCCCTTGAGAACCTCTCCACAGTAAATGCTCTGGAACATTTCTTTTGTAGATTTTCATTGCATTTTAGACAGACTAGTCCTAAATAGAAAAAAATAATATGTGAAACAGAGCTAGATTTTTCTTCATTGTCAGCAAAAGGATACAAGTATTGCCTCAGTCTTTTAGTTACTCTATAAATAATGTCTCCCTGCATTTTTTAGCAGTATATAAAAATGCCTAGCTGTAGTATCTTCATGTACACAGTACATTCTGCCAAGAGATCCAACACAAGTTCATCCTAATGCCCCTATCTTCAAATTTTCAAATGCCTTAGGTAAGTGACTGTTATAAATATTTGGGGACTAGAAGTGCACACAGAAATTAACAGTAACATTTCCCCTTTGATAGCCACCGTTAAGAATAACAAACACTGTCACAGTAAAAAGAAAGCACGATGACATGATACCATATAAAATGACATTACCAAAAACATACCTGTAAATGAAAGCTTCGAGAAACTATCTTTTAAATAGGAAATATAGCTCACTTGAATGAATATGCAATATTCTCCAAGGGGTTGACTTAAATAGAGACCCTAATAATTACAACAATTACTTCTGTTGTGATTCTACCTTTGAGTCTACATGAAACAAACATCTAACAATTAGTTACATTTTCATTTAATCAACTGGTTTTGAATAAATGACTGTTGGTATTTCTTTTAACAAACTTGTTCTTTTAGAAAGACCAACGATAAAATCGTTTGTCTCAATTTAGCATTCAACATGTCATTAGTTTAGACTAACATATTTATTTGGGTTTTGTTTTGCCCAGCAACTGAAGTCTTCTATCTGGCCACAAAACAAATGCAAAAAAAGCTACGGCAGAAGGTGCAACACATTATTTGGTAACACTTCTCAAACATAGTCTGGACAAACCACCTCTGAGGGTAAAAACATACATCACATTTCAGCTTCCAAGCCCAATTTAGTCTTCATTCTCTCAACTGAGGCTGTCAATTAGGGTGTCAATTAGGCCCTGATCCAGCAGAGCACCGAAGCATGTGTGCAATCTAAGCATGCGAATAACCCTGTTGCTACTGCAAATCAGGAGGTTGATGACGGGAGACAAATGAACAGGGCCACCAGTTCATTCTCACATGCAGCAATTACACCATACTTTAAAATATTTTCTTGATGAAGCAACATACTGGAAAATCGTGGCATTTGCCATCTCTGCTGCTCTCAGAGCCAGTATAAAACAAGGTTGCTGTTCATCTTTTTTTGGTTGTCAAAAGAAGCTAGATGCTCTCTCTTCTAAAACTATTTGGGAAATCACCTCTTTTCCAAAATACACCTGTATTTGAAGCAGCATATCTCTTTATAAAGTCATACAATAATAAAATAGTTTCTTACGTATAGTGCAAAGACTGGATTTTCAGTACCTGACTTTTTAGGAGATTCACCAATAGGGAGGCTGCTGCTCCCATACATGTGACTAGAGCTGATTCACTGTTTTGCGCCAGAGCCTGTCTGTACCTAAAATACAGACAGTGATCCCTCTCTTCTTTTCCAGAGCACTGAGATCTCCTGATTATAGCATTCCACTAGAATAACTTTTTGCTGTTGCTGCTTAGGCATATACCATGGCTTCTGGGATAAGTCAGTAGCTGTTGCAAACTGATGCATATTCCTCTCCAGGAAAGTAAAAATTACAGCTTCAGCATGAGACTCCCCAGTTGAAGAATCACACACAACTGTGCAATGACACATCTGCAGAAGTACTAGTGAAGGCAGGCTAGGAACCCCAAAGATACTCTCCACATGGCAAAGGAGTCCACTGGCCTGTGGCAATAGCCTTACTCTCTGAATGCTCCCTTAGTAACTAGGTAAAAAAGACAGAGATGACATCTTTAAGAAGTTTCACCTGACCTCATCAAAGCTTATTCCCATGCCAGTTTTAAGATATCACAAATGTTTGAGATAAACCATGCAACAGGAAGCTCGCGAATGACAGAGACAAGCCAACCCTTGCAGACATGCTTTCAATGCTAAGCAAATGTAAATCAAATACCGTACACATCAAATACAGTGCACATTTTCTCTCTGAGCATGATCCTTAGCCTGAGATACCAACACCCTGACAAACTAATCTGTCTTAACTTCAGAGTAGATGATGCAACAAGGAATTCAAAACTAGGTTCAAGATTTTGCCACAGTTATGAAATGCTTTCACACAGGGTAGCATCACTCACAGAGGGAACAGATCAAGTAAGAAAGAGCCTAATCTCATTGGAGTGTGCAGTGAAACTTATGTGGAAACAGAATGAAACCTAAATTTGACACCAGTGTTAAAACTGATGGACTCTCTTCTATAACCTGTCAAGTCAGTGATAGATTGCTTATACCTTTGATTGTTATAGGGAAATTACCAGATCAGAATTCTGAATCCCTATAAAAAACTTTTAAGCATATAACTCTTATTCTTAAGCACTATGCTATGTGTTTTGTCAGAGTACTATAATACAAAAGGTTGTGATGTGTACCTTAAGATTTAAATGCATTTTCTCTGTAAGAGGCATGGAACATGCAGCCTTTCCAAAATTTTTACACAGGACAATTAACTCATTATTTTGCTATCAAGATTCAACCTCCTAAATATCTGAACAGCAATGGTTTTTATCTTCTGAAAACTGCTGATCCTGAAATGTTTTTGCAGCTTTCTACTGAGGGCAATGGAAGAGTTTAATGAAAAGACTGACACTGGCAAAGACTCTTATGTCCAAATGTATCAGCATGTTTACTCATCCACACATGGCCACAGTTCACCCAAACATCTTTCCTCTGTTGAACAAAACGTCTTCCCCAGATTTCTGGGTTTAAGCAGAAGAAAACAAGTGGTGAAGGTGCGTACAATCTATCACAGGAGAAGGTCCACCGAGCCAGAGAACAATTCTAAAATGTGTACAGGGCTACAACAGTTAAATCTCAAAGCTGATGAGAAATTGCTTGGATGCTATGAGCAGAAGTGTGGTTCCAGAGTATAATCCTAGTGATACACTATGTTCTTTGCAAAAGGTTGTGAGGCCTTGGCCTAATAAGCATAATCTCATTACACTGCAAATAAAAGTTTCCTATTTATCTCCAGATTTCAAATGAATCTAATAAGGCTTATGATACAGTCACCCAATACCCTAATCATATTTCTGCCTATCTAAAAGCAATCAGTAATTGTGTTATAGCAGAACGTGCTGACAATACCTCTGACACAGAAAGGAGAATGAGAGCCCAGCTGTACTAATTAAATTAAATGCTAGGCTGATGGAATACATTTGCTGAAGCTTGGAGAGTATGGGTGCAGAATTAATAAGCATTACAGCTTAGAGCAGGAGATGATATCATAATGGATGCAAGGTTTTGATGTGGAGAGCCTCATTCAGATTCAATGTACCATAATGTACGGATGTGACAGCTGCTTAGAGAGGTGCAGAACCTTGAACAAAGTGCACAGGAACTTTCTCTCCCCCCCTCCTCTTTTTATTTCCCCTCCTCTCTCCACCCCTCCTCCCCCCATGATTTTTTGTTACTCGAATAGGAACTGTATTTTAATATAATCCATCAGCTCAAAAAATACTCCACTGGGGCCATGGTTCACTGTTTATGATGATCCTTCTGCGTTCCACTCTTATTTCTTCTCTTTCCATGTTCCCCTCCTCTCTGCCGTTTTAAACTCACCAGCCCATAAATTAAAGAAACACAAAATCTGTAACACAGAATGTATGTGGTGAATCATGATTTTGCCTCTCTTCCCTCTTTCTTACTATTTTTAACGCAAGAAATCCCGACTGCAAGGGCAACGGCGGCAGACGAAATCCCAAACGCTGCCCAGCCCGGTCACTGCAGCCAAGCGGCTGCAGGAGTGTGTGGGAATGACCAAGAAGCACTTAAAGCGGCTCTGCCCGGAGAGTTGCCCCGGTAGAGACCCGTCAGGGCCCCGCCACCCATCCGCTGTCACTCCGCATCAGCTCGGCCCATGCAGAAGCTGCGGCTCACAAGCCGCCGCGGGGGAGGCCGGCCAGGCCTGATTACCATGAGAATTTTGACAGGATATTAGATTTACTAATCCTGAACTTCCCGGACTGACACCTCGCGAGCAGACAATGTCGCTGCCGGCCGGCGAGGCCAGTCCGCCTGCCCTCAGCATGTTGTACACCCTCTTCATTCCCTTCACGGCAACCCCGGCACACGCACAATCGCACACGGTCATTCCCACCCCGGGGCCGCGTTTGGTTTCCGGGCCGCCACCACCGTCCCGCCATCCCCGCTCCCGCCGTCCTGCGGTCCCCGCCGCCCCTGTCCGGGCAGCCGGGGCTTGCCGCCTGGTTCCTGTCCCCCGGTGCCTGTGGGAAGTTGATCCCCCTGCGGAAGCGGGCGCGGCCCGGCTCGGCCGCTCGCTGGCCGGGCTGCCCCGGGGGCGCTGAGACCCCACTCCCCCACAACAGACCAGGTCTGCCCCACG
>JANRGW010041572.1:12893-26308 GCA_024733675.1 Psilopsiagon aymara | reverse complement strand
CGGGGGGGGGGGGAGCGGGAACGTGGAACCGGGAACGGGAACCGGAACCGGGATCGAAGGTGGAGCGGCGAGCGGGATCTCGGCTCTCGAGGGCGGCCGCCCTGGGGGCGAGAGGCCTGGGAGGGAGGCGGCGGGGCGGGGGATGGGGTGCGCTGTGCCGCGGGCCTCCGAGGGCCGCACCTCGGTGGGGCTGTGAGACCCCCCCCGTGTTTTGCAGGAGGGAGCTGCTGAAGGAAAGGCTGGAGCCGGAGGTGTGAGATGGCCGCGAAGGTGTTCGAGAGCCTGGGGAAGCTCGGCCTGGGCTTGGCGGTTGTAGGAGGAGTGGTGAACTCGGCGCTTTACAACGGTGAGTGCGGGAAGCTGAGGGCTGCCAGTGCGCTTGCACCTTTGGTTTGGGTCAGTGGCACAACCACCAGGTGCTATCATTGCTGACGGTAGCGGTGGGACAGCGATGGGAAGCCCTGCTGGGCTGCTTCATGCCCTGTGCGTTGCACAAGCGGGATTGCAAGCTGTTGGCTCACTTGGGAGCACACTGCGGGGCCAGGAGCCATGGCTGCAACTTCTTCTGGCCTTGCTCCGGACAATGGCATTAATGTAGCAAAAGGCTTTAACTCCCCCAACAGACCACTTCCACATGGGTGGTTTTGGTGCCAACATGGTTTTTGTTTTCTCCAGTTGATGCAGGCCACAGAGCTGTCATCTTCGACCGATTCCGTGGGGTCCAGGACGTGGTGGTAGGAGAAGGCACCCACTTCCTCATCCCATGGGTACAGAAACCCATCATCTTCGACTGCCGCTCCCGGCCCCGAAACATTCCCGTGATCACGGGCAGCAAAGGTGAGTGTTTGCTTTGCTTTGGTTTTTTTCTGGATGTGGAGATCCCAAATCCAGTTGGACACAGTCAGGAATGGTTTGAGCTGTGGTTCTAGTTCCAGAACAGACTGGACCATTCCTTCGGTCCTGTCAGTCACCCCTTTGACCATAAAGTCCCCATGTTTCCATGAGGGCAGTAATTCCCTGTGTCCCCAATAAACTGCAGTTTGAAACTTGTCTGGGATGAGGATTTGGATCCCAGGGTGCAAAGGGTAGCAAAAATAACTTGTCTCTTTCTCATTTAGTCACCCTGGAGAGGACAAACATCTCCTGTCCCTGGGCTTTGCCGCTCAACTCGTGCCTCTTTTCCTACAGACCTCCAGAACGTGAACATCACATTGCGTATCCTGTTCAGACCAGTGACTGCCCAGTTACCCCGCATCTTCACCAGTATTGGAGAGGACTACGATGAACGTGTGCTGCCCTCAATCACAACTGAAATCCTCAAGTCTGTTGTGGTAAGAACAGGCTCTGCTGCTCCTCTTTCTTCCCTCTTTTTAACAGCTGGAGCATGGAATACGTTGTGCTCTGGAATAAGGCTTCTCTTTCCACTCCCAAGGCTCTCAGAGGCCATCCAGAAAAGCTTACACTTAAACTCCCAGTCATTGAGTCTTTTACTTCCAATCCATGGGCAGCTTGATGCCTGGGAGCTTTGGGAGAGGAGCAAAGACAGGCAGGACACAGAGAATCTGTCACTTCTGGGAGCTTCCTTCTCACTGTTCATCCCGGTTTCAGGCTCGCTTTGATGCTGGGGAATTGATCACTCAGAGAGAGTTGGTCTCAAGGCAAGTGAGTGAGGACCTCACGGAGAGAGCAGCAACCTTCGGGCTCATCCTGGATGATGTGTCCTTGGTAAGAGTGCTCCCTTTTTGGTTTCTCTATTTAGAGTCTGCCTAAGTAAGAGCAGTGGAGAAAAGAGTCGGTGCACAGCCAGAGAGGAGGGGGCTGGGAGTTTGGACACATGGACTATGTTTGCCTGCCTGCAGTTGCACGGGATGTGGTGGTTACAGCTCAAAGCACTAACTGTGCTTTTGTCACTAGCTGCCTGTGACCTTGAGCAAGCCCTTGAAGGCTCCTCTGTGCTGGCTCATTGTCAGGCTCCACTGCTGCAAGGCTTTTGTAGTTCAAATGAAGAACAAATGCTTCTGGGGGTGATGGATCAGGGTTTAGAGAAAGCAGCTGTTTCCACGAGCACCCTGAGATACAGGGAGAAAGTGCCAGGCTTGAGGAGGTAGTGAAAATACCTGCTTCTGATAGTGACCTTTTCCTACAAAGTGTCTGCTTTTCTCCTGGCTGTGTTCTCCAAGACTGTTCAAGGAGGGAGCTCTCCGTGTATCCCTGCAAGCTTTGTAAATGAATTGTGTTGTAATCTGGCTTGTGCTTGCTCCTCTCCCTCTCTTCTTGGACCTCTCTCAAAAGCCTGCTTAGAGGACAGGGGTATTACAGGCAGTCTTTGTAGGAAGGTGACTTCATTTCTTGAAAATGTAACTTTTGACTCTTTGTTTCTGATGCTTTCTCCTGAGCACATTCCTGAAGGAGATCCTCCTTTCCCCTGTCCCATTCCAGGAGCCTGCAGCTATCCAAACTACCCAGGCTGAGCCCAGTGGGGCATAATGCAGGAGAAAAGGGCTCTTTTAGGGATCCCGGCTCTCCATCCCCATTCCAGTTCCACTGATGCACCTGGAAGCTGTGGGGGTCGCAGCCGCACTGCTCTATGCTGTCAGCGGTGTGAACTTTGCTTGCTTTGTGCCCTGCAGACTCACCTGACCTTTGGCAAGGAGTTCACAGAGGCTGTGGAGATGAAGCAAGTGGCCCAGCAAGAAGCAGAGAGAGCCAGATTCATTGTGGAAAAGGTACCTTGTCCTTCTGAGAAACGTCCTAAAGGTTCCTGGTATCTCCTTCCCACTCCAGCCTGCAGTGAGCACCTGAGCGGGCCAGCTGAATGATGAAATCACTTAGTGCCGTGATGCTGATGTGGTTCTCAGCTCTGGCTTGTGATTATTGAATAGATAAAGCCTAAGGCTGGGTTTGGGGGTTGTCTTCTAATAACGTGTCACAGTCTTACTGGGGTGCTGAACAGAAACGTCTGCATGGAGCCAGGAGGAAATGGCACTTGGGAGTGTCAATTAGAAATGGGGTTCAGGGCTGAGATCTGCATCCCACAGGATCCCATTGTTTGTGAATTTTGAGAGTCTGCTCAGAGCTTTGTGTGGTGTTGATATCATTGGCATGGGGGCCTGTGTCCTAGAGGTGTTACTGACCGCTGAAGATGTACGAGCACGTGATCCCAGATCAACCCAGGATCTCAGTGAGCATCCACAGAAACAATTTGGTGTTCAAGTGTTGAAGTCCCCTGGTCCAACATGTGCCGGTGGGGATTGCAAGAACCTGCAGCCAACATCCCATGCAATAAGATGCATGTAATCTGTCAAGATGATTAAACAGCAGAAGTGGTTATTTGACCTGGGTTTAACTCCACTGATGATGATGTTCTCCAGTCTTTCAGAGACAGTTTTCCAACAGGAGTGCCCTTTGGCGGGTTAATGTTTCATGAGGTTAAAACTGATAAAGCAATTTCCCAATGATTTTTCAACCTTTTTTTCCACAGTAGGCAGAAAAAGAGTCTTAACAGAATACAGCTTTAAAGTAACCCAATCTATCTTGGGGGAGAAGAACAGGAGGGAGGTGAAATGGGAATTCCTATTTTAAACATGGCAGTAGCATCTTCCTATTCCTTGCTCTTGTTTTCTCTGTTGGCTATTCCCTGTCCTGTCTATTTCCAGGCTGAGCAGCAGAAGAAGGCAGCTGTGATCTCTGCTGAGGGAGACTCCAAAGCAGCTGAGCTCATTGCCAACTCGCTGGCCACTGCAGGCGATGGCTTGATCGAGCTGCGCAAGCTGGAGGCCGCTGAGGACATCGCATACCAGCTCTCACGGTCCCGCAACATCACGTACCTGCCCTCTGGACAGTCTGTGCTCCTCCAGCTGCCACAGTGAGCCCGGGCACCTCTGCCTCCCAGATCAGCCCTTTCCAAAAGAATCTGTGCAATTTCCTTATTGGTAGAAAGAGAGGAAATGAAAATTCAACCCATTTTGAATTCTTAATCAAATAAAACCGACCGCTCTTGAGAACAGACCTGCATTCCTCCCCTCTACGGTCAGAGCAGTGGCTTTGGCTGTTAAGCTAGGTTTGAGAATTGCCCCTTTCCAGGCAGTTTGAGCAACAGGAGTAGAGTTTCCTCTGTTCACTCCTGGAGCAAAGCAGTAGCCCAGGTGATTCCCTGACCACAGGAGTGCTCTATCCATCAGCTTTCACAGCGATGCTTCAGTGCCTTCAGGCTGGCTTAGCCAGGGTTGTTACAGACTTGCAGGTCCTGGACTATGGGACAGGGATGCCCAGGGCTTGTTCTTCAGTAAAGCTAGTCTGTTTTCACGTGTCGGCTGAGTGTAAGAGGACATCTCAGCTGTCGGGGCAGTGGCTCTGCCTGTGTGACCCATAGCACTGATAGCTGGAAGCACAGGTTGAGTGGCTTGTGGCAGGGGGTGAGAATAGCAAGAGATTTGCTTTATGTAGTGGATGGATTTCAGACACAGAGGAGAAGATACTTCCTCTGCAGGAAATGCTTCTCAGGCACATGCTGGACATCACTTTTCCCCCTGCTGCTGCACTCTGATGTGTTTGCTGCTGCTTGCCCTGCTGTGCAGCATTGATTCTTTCATCGAGGTCAGTTGGCCTATTGCAAACAGCACCTGGGACAAAGAGGGGATGACTCTGTGCTCTGTGGCTCAGGCAGTCGGAGGTGGGCAGAATTCTCTGTTACATCAATGCTCTTTTTATGTAGGGAACCTGAATTGTGAGGAGGATGTGATGGGCGAGATTGTATAACCAGCCTTCAATAAATGTCACAGTCCCAACTGTAGTCGTGTGGGGTGCTGGGTTTTTTTTGCTGTCACAGAAGAATGAAGGTTGGGTCAGTGAAGCAAGAACCTCGTGCTTGTGCTATTGTGTGGATATGTCACTTAGCACAGGCCAATAGCTCTTGTTCCTGACAACTTAAAGCTTGAAACATGATTCTTAGACTGAATTCCTGCAGCAAGGTAAGGCTGAGTCTATCTCGAAGTTATTGCAAGGGCTTTTAACTGCTTCCCATGAAGCGTTCAGGCTGTTCTTTACTGCATGTGCTTCTTCCAGGGTGCTCTTTTGATGCCACACCATGCTGTTGGAAAGAAAACGGGGGTGTATTATACCAGGTACAGCCTACAGTGCTTCACGTGTGTCAGCAGCTACTCCTATCCTGCACATAGGGTGCTTGTACAATGCCTGTTATCCTGAGGAATGGGATCTCTGGTGGGTATCATCGCTGCCCTGAGGGTGTTTAGCCCTTAGGAAAGCTGCTGGGAACGGTGGGCTTGTTTCCTCATCTCACAGCCACTTGGAGTCCTTGCCCTCAAAGTGGAGAGCCTCCTGTGCTCTTTCTGCTGGGCAGGGTCTGTGCTTGCAGTGATGAGGTGCCTGAGCTTGCAAAATATTTTAAGCAGCTGAGCACTCAGGTCCATAACTCCCAAATAACTTCCAGACCTCTCCCTCCTCCAGTGCGCTTGTTCTTTATTCCTCTGGTTTACCACTTCAGACACTTCTAAGGAAGCTTCCACTTTTCCTCCCAAGGCTCCTTTTAAAGCCCCCTTAGTGTTTCCTGCACCAGGTGTTGGGCTTAGAGCACAGTGTCTCAAATCCCTTCTCAGCTTCTGTGGTTCTGCGCCCCTTCTCCCTCCAGTCCTGCATTTTCAGTGGAGTGTGGAGTGTTTCCTGCTGCTTTTGGTCTTAGCCTCTGGAGGAGGGGCTCCAACCGTGGCCCCTGGGTCTGATTAATCACCATTTCCTTTGCTTTTGGGTGTAATTGTTTTCACAAATGCTCCCTGGCTGTTAACTGCTCCTTTTACCTTCACTCTGCCTCACTTAATGCCTAAAGCTGCCATCAGCTCATCAGACTTCAAAGCTGATCTTGAACCTGTGGCTGGCTGGGGGTGTGTTCACTGAATACCATGTTTATACTGCGCTTGCAGCTGCTCTTCAGCCTTGGAGAAAACCATCTCCAGATTGGAGCAGTGACCCTAAAACCAAGATGTGGTTTAGTGCACAGGGATACTGGGTGGGGAAACAGCCACTTGGTGGCTGGATGCTGCTCTGAGTTGTGCAGCAGTGAGCAAGCATTGCCTGGCATCTTCTGCCAAACTCCTCAGGTGCTGGCAGGCTCCTTGATGTAAGTACAAACCAAGAAGTTGAGCTTGTGGGGCCAGGGCTGGACTGGAGAGTCAAAGGCTGGACCCTGCTTCCCAGAGCAGCAATCGGGAGGTGTGAGCAGGGTGTGAGCACTTGCTCTCAGCACTCTGCTTGTCAGGGCAATAGACGGAGCTTTGGGCTTGGGTAACATGCAGGCAGCTGCCCTGGCTGCTCCCACAAACAGGGTGTCCCCACCCTCTCTGGTGTTTCCAACCTTGTTGCTCTTAATAACCCAAGTACCAAGAAGTTGCTGGTGAAAGTGGAGCACGGCGTAGGGTGGAGAATTGAGAGTGGGTCAAAGCATGTGGCTTTGCACCTAGGACAGAGAGGGGAGGGATGGAGCCTGCAGCTTTGCAGCCAACCGTGACAGACCGCGTTAGCGAGCACGGATGCTTGCCAAGAGGTTACCGTTCAGAGGCAAGACGAAGCCAAGCTGAGGAGCCGCAGGGGCCGCAGCCCGGCTGCTCTCCCACCAGATGGCAGCAGCAATTCTGCTGCTGCAGCGGAGAAACCGCGGGACCAAAGGGTATCCCTCAGCATCCCGGGGGCTGGGAGCGGGAAGGTCACCCTGCCCCGGGCAGAGGGCGCAAACAGTGGAGGTGGAGGAGGGCTACCACAGCAGCACAGTCTCCGGGCGAGGAGGAAACTGCACAAGCTGGTACAAGAAGGGAAGAGGGCTCAGCCCCTGTGCCAGGCTGTCCTGGTAAACCTCTGCTGCACCTTTCACTGCTGGGCACCTCCAGCCCCAGGTTTTAACTTCTCCTAGCCTAAGGCAGCACACTGAAAAGTGCAAACTCCCTTTCTACACCTGGTCCCAGGGTGGCTTGGCTTTGCAGCCTGGCTCCCTGCAGCCCTGTTCCTCCTTTCCCCAGGCCATCCCTAGCTTATTACTAATTCAGAGTGGATAGGAACAACAGAAATGTCTAGGCATGACTTCCGAGGGGCAACGTGGTTGAACTTGGTGGTTGAAAACAGCATTGAATCTTTGGGTCCAGAATGTAAGTATGATGAATTCATACTGGAGCTATGTCTGTAAGATCTTGGCAATTTTTAACCTGAAGTCCTGTAGTTTTGTGGTTCCAGGGTGATTAGAGTATTTCTCTGAATACAGCCCAAAAGCTAAGCTACAGGGACCAGGTTTGGGGCAAAGTCTGCTGGTAATGGGCAATATAAACCTGCCGGGGCAACTGAAGGGCTCTGTGTGATGGGGAGCGCAGCCCTCTGCTGCATCTCTCACTTGAGACCAAGGAGCAGCAGTTAGTTGCCACATAATACAAGGTAGAATCTCCCTGCCCATCGCTCTGCATTAGCTGCAGACTGCCAGAGAGGTTTGAGTTTGGGGTTTTCTTCCTGGGGGACTTTGCCTTACTTCTTCCCTTTGTGCCAGTAGAAGAGCAGAGCTTGGCACCAGCCTGCTGGCAACATTCACACCAGCCAAACAAGCTTTTGTTCCTGATAAACAAACAGGAAACTGCCTGATTTCCTCTCACCCCCTCTTGTGCTCACTCCCTATTTAATAGATAACCAGCCTACCTGACTTGTGAAGAGGAGCCCAAAAGCAGCCACGTGGACAGACACTCGGGAGCAGTTGGAATTTGCAGCATGGCTGTTGCACTGAAATGGGCATTTCTGTCCTGACAGTCACAGATGCACCAGAGCTGAAGCATCTCCAGGTAAGGGAGCTCCCCGAGTTCGTGATTATCTGTACCCTGCAGCAAGCTGGCAGCATGGCTGAAAGTGGTTAGAGCCAAGGGATAGGGAGGAGTTTCCTTATTGCTTCCTTTGTGCTGTTTATATCCAAGTGGATCTAGTGCTTCTGTCCTGAAACACAGAGGATACGGTGGGGTGTGCAGGGGAAAAAGCACTTGTGGAAGTGGGTAGGAAATGATGTCCTAAACCAGGCTGGAGCTCAGCTCAGCTCAGCTGGGAGATGGGGAACAATTCTTAGGGCCAAATTTGGTCTAATTATTCCTTGCCTGGCACTAAGCACTGGGGCTGATCCATTCCTTAGATGCCTGTTTTCCATCAGCAGAACTGAGCCGACTTCAGGCCTGCAAGTCCTGACTTACTTACACTGGAGCAGTTCTCAGAGGTAGGTCAGGTTTACTTAGGGATGATTTGATGCTTTGTGCCTTGGTTTTCTGCTTGGTGAAGGGGGAGAAGATTGGCACAAGTAGAGAGGTATCATGGCCAATGATGGGGGACATGAAGTCCATCCTAACCAGTGGATGCAGAACAGACTTCCAGAGAAAGAAATGCATCTGATGTCTTTAGAGAAATGCCCACCCATAGCTAGGCTGGGCTCACTTTCCCCACCCATAGAAAGCTATAAAATCCCAAATCTACAGGGAAAGGACCTGCTGGAGCAGGCACCCAGCTCCTGAACACAGAAAGAAGAGCCAGAGACACCAGGAAGCTCCTATGGGAGGCTGAGCTCAATTGCTGCTGTAACCACAGCATTTGGGGTTCCTCATACTGGATCCACATATGATGCATATTTGGACTGAGTCAGAGCCCAGCAGTGAATTATCCTTGATCTCTGAGAAGCCAAACCTGTGCATGAGCATAGAAAACTGTCCCAGACTGAGCTGCAGGAGCGCAGTGCACAAGGTGGAGACAGTGGAAGATGCCAGTTGCAAGATGTGTTTGTGCCCCCCCCATGCCGGTAGGGGCAGGAAGGGCAGGAGGAGGCTGGAAAGAGTGTGTGCAGGATGCCTCTGAGTTGCGGGTTAAAAATACACAACAGAGACAAGAACAGGAAGGAAGCAGGGGTTAAGCCTGAACAAGGTATGTCTATCCCAGAGCCATTAATTCAAACATGATTTCATGGGCAGACGTCTTGCAGTGCCCCTTCTGCAAAGCTGGTAAACAGCTCCATTTCTCCGTTCTTACAGCATCTTCCTCCCAAGCACGGCTTTCCAAACCCAGAGGGAAGTTCCTACTGAAACAGCTAGGCTGGAAGATTGGGTGTGAAGAGCACGACTCCAGTTAAACCAGTTTGTTCCTCACCAGCCATGGTACATGGACCCTTACTCGCACTGCTTTGGTAGGGGTCAATGCTGATCATAGCAGAGGTGCTCTAACACAGGAAAGAAATGTTTCTAACAGCCTGCTGGGGCAATGCTTCCATTTAACAGTTACCCCCCTCTTCCAAACTTTAGAACTTCCCTTAAGTAGCCAGTCTGCTGGGGGGACCACCTGAGATCACAGTGTAACACAGGAGCTGATTAAACAGACAACAGAAGAGTAAAACCTCTACTCTGCAAGTTTCTCTCCCCTCCACCCTGCCCTTGTTCAGCTGCCATACCCCAGGATCCGTGTCTTCCTTAAGAAAAATAAAAGAGAGGCAGAAAACCAAGGCTACCCAAAGAGAGCTCTTTATTATTATTTTGTGGTATGATTTTTATGCAGAGGCCAATAGCTCTGACACTACAGTCATATTACCCTGCCTCCCTCACCCCAAAGCAAGTTAGTAACCTAGAAGTGCATTTGCCAGGCATTTCTGTGTCACACAAGCCTGTTACTGTTGGCCTGTCTGGGCTGAGCTCAGGCCCTAAATGCAGGAAGCCGTGTAAAACCATGTTGAACTCAGCTGGCCCTGAAGATCTGCTCCTCAGCTTGCAGGGAAGGCAGAGTTAAAGCTACTGATATTGCAATTCTGCTTCTCAGGTACTTCCTGCATGTCAGCTCTGCCTGTACCCTGCTGCTCCGAAGGTCTAATCTCAGGCACAAGGAGATACTGGTGGGTGTTAGCTCTGCTATATTATTTAGGGGCAGTTAATCTTTAATTGTGGCCTTACACTCAACTAGTCAAGGAGAAGGGAAAATGAGAACAGGAATTTCCTCTGCTTGAAGTCCTACTTTCCTCTGACATAACCCAGCGCCTCCGTGCTCAGTGGTGCTGGTTCCCTCGGACAGCGCAGGGCTTCCTGTGACAAGAGCTAGCAGGAAAACCCCTTTGTTTTCCTTTTGCTTCCTTCCCTATTGCTTGAGAGGATCCTGAATCCTGCAGGACATATCTGGATACCTAAAGAATAAAGCATTAATGTGAGAGTCAACTGGTTGGGTTGCAGCCCTGGTCAGCAAGGTGTCAGCCCCTGCCTGTGCCTCAGTTTCTCTTCTCCCCCTTGGCTTGTTTTCCCATTGGGGCAGGGCCTGGTTTTTGCAGGTTCCCTAAGCAGCACTGAGCTCCAAGGACCTTTCTCCCTCGGGGAAGGACAAAGAGTCCCAATCCCAACCGCATTCCCACAAGTGTCAAGTCAGGCCCAGTTCAGGCTGTTCCCAAACCAGAAGTGTTAGGATGGAGGCCTCGGCAAAATACCAAGCACATGGAGAAGGGCTAGTGCTGTTCCACTTGGCCCTGCTTAGTGCCAGCCCTGTCACCAGCACCAACAAGGCACCAAGAGCCACCTCACCATGGGAGGAGGTAGGTAGGAGAGCAGGAAGGAAGCCCATATCCCTGTTGGCTGTGGAAAGAAAGAACTGCCCTCTGAGTTTCCCAAGGAATCATCACAGCGGGAGTGTGGATGAAGCAGAGAAGCTTTACCCATGGCTGCCTGGGGAAAGCCAAGAGCTCTTGTAAACTGGGACCCATCTCTCAGTAGTACAGCTCCCAGGGGACTGCAGGCCCTGGGCTGGGCAGGCAGTGCTCCTACTAGAGGGCTGCAGCCCTGGTTTGCTGCCTGAAGCCCATAGGAAATAACAAGAGCAGATGGCTCATGGATTGCCCAGGAACATGCAGCTTTCCAAGCAAGAAGCCTGCCCACATCACAGGAAAATTAACAGCTGATAAAAGTAGGAGTCATCATTGATTTTTCTCCTTCCCACACTGTTCTGCAGCTGGTACTAGTGGTTATCCCCACCACCGAGCTCGCTGCATCTCAACAATACTCTTATTTAGGTTTGTTTTCTCAGCAAGTCTAGAACATCTCATCCTCTTGGAGAAAAACCCAGGTGGGTAACGCTGTGTTCTGCTATGTCTGTGGCCCATGGCCTAGCAAGTTCTCATGCTTTCATTGTACTTTTCACCCTGAAAGGTCCTAAGCTGCTTAGCAGAAAAAAGCCTTATTTTCCAGGGAGGGACAATGTCACCTACTGCTGTATTGCTGCTACCTCTGGAGTGAGCTGCAAAGAGCTGCTTACTGAGACCCTGCAGCAGTTTAGGGAGGAAATGAAGATCTCTATCACCTGCCCCTGGCACCACATGCACTGAGGAGGACACGCAAGGGCATTTCCCACACTGGTTATACTCAAGAGAGAAGGGAAATGCCAGAAAGAGGGGGCACAGTGGCCACAGCATCTTACTGTGCTGGAGATGAGCTGCAGAGAGTTGCCTCTAAAAGGCAGACACCAGTGTGAAGGGAAAGCAGAGATGACAGCAAGGAAATGAGAGGGCTGATAAGGATCTGTGGCTGTAAGGCAGGTGTGTGCTAAGGAGCAGCTCATGTGCAAGCAGAGATGTGGAGCTGTTGCTGCATTCTCGTTGTTTCCCTTTGCCTGCCTGACATGTCTTTTCATGTCAAAAGCTACATCAAAGAGAGGGATGTAAATAGTTGAACAGGCTTCCTTGTGGGAACAGGGCTGAGTGCCACAGCCAGCCCCTCAGCTGGAAACCTCCCTGGGAGCACCATGAGGAGCTGTCACCCTCCATTACCTAAGCACCTAGGGAAGAAAGCGTAGGACATGCAGGAGCCAAACTACGCAGTGAGGCTGGGAAAAGTCGCCTGCCTCTGCAGCTCTCTCTTCCCTAGGCCACCACTGATGCTGACAGACACAAGCGGGGCCACAAAAGCAGCACCACATCCCCTAACATCCTCTGTTTTTCTCAAGAAGCTGCAGTGCACAAGAGTGCTGGGCTAAGCTGGAGCAGCGTCCATGCTCTCAAAGCCCAGGCTCTCCCTTGGTACCCCCTCCCTCTCCAACTATACACAGGTCACAGCAGAGCTCAGAACATCCCAGGGGCTTCTCTGCACTGGGGCAGCTTGTGACAACTGTCATGGGGCTGGCAGAGTAAAGCAGCCCCTGCCCTGCCCCATTCCTGTGCCCCCACAGCAGGGGCTGGAGAAAAGAGAAAAACTGGGAGCATTGTTCTGATCCCACCACAGGGCTTTCCCAGCCTACTCTGCCCCTTTGACTATGAACTTTAACTCTGAAAACCCCAATCTCTGCTCTGCACAGGGAGCTCAAATCTCAGGTTTTATGTTCAATAATCAAAAGCAGGTCAAATACACCGGCATGTAACATTGCATACATCAAGGGTGAGGGCATAGAGATGTTATGCGCAACCTGCAATCAAGTGCCCTATGCTAAGGGGGCATTTGCAGCAAACAAAGCAGATAAGGAAAGAAATCACAGGTAGAGAAGAGACTGCAGACTAAGGGATTTAAAACTACAGTACAGACACAAGTCAGAGAGGGGGCAAGAGGAAACCAAAGCTACAGGGCATGAGAGATCCCTGACATCCCTGGGAAGCAGCTAACAGTGGCAAAGTGGTGCCCTTCCCCCTTTTCCTGTTTCTGTTACTCTGGCTAATTCTTTTCCTGCTGCCAAACCCAAACCACAGCAGCGCTCTTCCCTCCTACACAGCGCTCAGCAGTGGTTTCCAGGCCTATGGATGAGGCTTCGCCGCTTCCTTGGGGTGGTGGTACCGCTGTGAGATGCAGTGCCAGCTGGAAAGCGGCAGTCTCGACCCTCCCCACGTCATTTCGTGAGCCCCATACCTGCTGCCAGCAGGGAGCTCTACCAGCAAAACCTATCTGGTTTGTATTTACTTCTTGTCACATCTCCCTCGCACACCAGGCCCGGGCCCTGCAGGTGGGTGAGAGCAAGAAACCACAGGCCAGAGTTAAGTAGTCAAAACTATTTGAAAGGGAGAGGAAGATTGGCACAAGCGGGAGCTGGGGTTTGGCACAACAACAAAAGCAACCGCCTCCTCCGGCTACTGCAAACCCGGCAGGGCCTCGGTGCTGAGGCTCGTTCGAGTTCTTACCTGGCTCCCGCGGGGCAGCTCTGCCAGCCTACGCGACACCGGCCCCTTCCCCGCGCCTCCCGCCCCGTGGCGCTCACCTCCGGGCAAGGACGGGAGCGCCGAGCGCGGTACCGCGGGTCCCCGGGAGCAGAACGGAGCCGCCGCGCACCGCACTGAGGGCGCCCCTCATTACCTCAGCGGAGATAACGGTCGGCGCCTCACCTGAGCCCCGCGCATGCGCAGCGCCCCCCCCACCCGCGCCTCACCTGCGGCCCGGAGGTGAGCGGGAGGGGGG
>JANRGW010041572.1:0-11713 GCA_024733675.1 Psilopsiagon aymara | reverse complement strand
GAGGAGGGGGGAGCGGCGCTGGGGAGCCGGGGGCAGCACTGCTGCCCCCCCCGCACCTCGCTGCCTCCTGCCCTGGCCTTCATTCGCCTCCCGGCGGGCGGAGGTGCGAGGGCACCGCAGCCCTCTCCTTCCTCCTTGTCACTCGCAGGGGGTGCAGCCGCCGTGGTGCACGCTCCGCGGTTGGGGATGCTGCTGGGAGCGGAGTTGGCGCTGGGTAGGTGAGGGAACGCTGTGTTACCTCGAAACTGCTGCAGGTTCAGGGTCTGGGTGTGCGAAGGGGAAAAATTACCCGTAAAAAGCTGATATGTTATCTTTTCCTGAGGTACCTTCCCCACTGCTCGCAGGACAGATGTAGTGGTGTGTGCGCCCCAGGGTTTGGGGTTTGCTCCTGCTTTTTACCTACCTTCTGCGCAACTTTGGGTCCTGTGGGTGTCTCGGAGCGGGTATTGTTAGAATGAGAAGATGCGCTTGGAGATAACATATCTCTTTGGTGTTAATAGTAATTATGTGTCTTTAATCACAGCAGAGTTTTGGCATCTTGTGCAGCAGCAGTGATTGAAGTCAAAGCGAGGGAAGTGCCGTAGACATAAAGGATGTGAGGAATGTGCATTTTTATCTTTCCAGGGGATGACCTGTGCGGTATTGTTCTGGGAATGGCAACTGGCACATGCTTTGTTGACAGTGTTGTATGTGCGGTGAATCAAGAGAAGGACGGTGCGGGATGTGTGTATGTGCGCTGAATAAAGGAGGTGCAGTGGGAGAGCGCTGATTTGGGAAGCCTGGCCCGGGTGCACCTTGGGTTGCCGAGACTGCAGCTTGATGGTTCCCTGCTGGAAGTTGGGGGCTCTTCCTCCGGGGGTGGCTGATGGGTATGAGAGAAATGGGTTGTGTAGGTGCGAGGCTGTGGATGCTGCTGGTGTTAAAAGGGCTGTGGAGTTGCAAAGTGTCACTTTAAAAGGAGCGAGGGTTTGATAGTAACATCATTTACGTTCTTTGCATGCATCTGGTGTTCTCATCGCTCTCTGTCTGAAACCCCTTTATCTGTCTTTCTGCCTGCCTCTGAGATGGATTTTTTCCTGCTTTGTAGAGATTAATCAGGCACTTGTAGTGTGCTCGGTTTGCTGAATGAGTGAAAAGCCCCATCCCTGTCCTAGGCAGCCCGTGCTTAAATTGAGGTATCTATAATCAAGTGCCGATATAGAGTAAACGCAGTGTAAACATGTAGTTGAGGGGTGGAAATTTTGCAAGCTGCTTCAGAGTGTGTGTGAGAAAGAAGAGAGCAAACTCCCGAAGGCTTTTGATTTCTCATAACTAAGCTATTGGTGACCAGGATCTATAGAGCCTCCAGATTTAGCTGCAGGAACTGAGATTTCATGTAAATGTGCATTTGTTGTGAAAAAACCCTTTCAAATATTCACATGATCAAGAGAGTATTTGGCGTTTTACCTATTATGAATTTGTTTTATAGGACTTAGATTATGATGTTGTTATTCTTATCTAATACTGATACAGGGAGCCTTTAACTGATGTTTTCTGGAGAGTAAATTCTTCAGGGGTTCTGTATCTAGCGGCTCAATTACAGGAGCAGTTTGCCAGGTTCTGGTGCAGGTGTAAGGTATTGGGATGTTCTGATTTTGTTCTCCCTGCTGGAATCGTGGAACATGGAAGTTTCAGGCTTAGAGGTGCAATTTCATCTACAAATGGAAGGCTTTATAGGTACAAGCAGTATAGGTCGCACAGAACCGTTTCTGGTGTCATACCACGCGGAGGTGTCCATGTAAGAGTGACTTGGGGCCTTTGAGTTGGTCCAACTGCATTAAACAGATATTTTCTGTAAGCAAGATCCCATCTTCCAGTCCTGGATCTCCTGTGTCATATCAGTGCCTAATGGAAGAGTGGTTTAGCAGTAGCATGTTTGAGACAGGCACAGGTATATTTAAGGTGGTTATAAAACCGTGTCGTCAGTGACCTATTTCTCTGTGGCGCTCTTCTTATCAAAGAATAGATTTCTTTCTGACCCCACAACAAAGAGAGATATAATTGGAAGGAAGTGCCAACTGATTGAGGAGATGGAGATATTCTCTAACAGCTTCATTCTGTGCTTTATTATTGTGTTAGAATATCTTACAACCATTTTCTTGGTTAAATTCCTACAGCACAGAGCAGCTGAATGTACCCTGCTGTTACACAGCGCTCTTCCTACCAGATCCAGAGCTTGGCTTCTTGTTCGTGAACTTGCAAACTCTTGTTCGAGCACCTTCCCTTAGAAGTGAGTAAATGCCACAGCAGACCATAGCCCATCTTGGGTCTTTGCAGGATCTTCCTTTCCAGTGGTTTGGGAAGTGGGTGGGGTTTGCTTAGAGCTCTCAAGTAGAATCCATGCAGCTCGTAACCAGTGAAATCATAGCAGGCTTTCCCAGCACAGGTGAAACCTTCGTTCCAACCTAAGCTTCTGGTAACCTCCTTTCCCCAGGACCTGTGCAAAAGCTTCATTTTCCGAGTGATCTCCAGTGGGTGATTTTGAGCTTGCTCCTCCCTCCTGAAAAACAATTGCATAGGGAGTGAAACTCTGGCGGTAGCTCTGGTGCCAGCAGCTTAAACTCATTAACAAAGCAGCTTGCATTAGTTTCCTTGACACTTTCAGACACCCTTCCCTGAGGAGGTTTCAGACTGGTAGTTTTCACTCTAGAGAAACATTTAGCTATGCTAAGCAACTACCGGCACTTTGGGCTGCTTCCCTCTCCCGTGTATTCCTAAGTTTTGAAACTTGATTCTTTCAGTGGGGAAGCGATTTTAGGAGTGTAATATGGAAGAGAAGGCCTGCGTGAAGGGTGCTGCCCTTAGGATCCCTGTTACCGCTGAGACAGAACCTGTGAAGCCAATTGCATTCCGTCCCAGGTGCTACGGACATGCGAGCGGCAAGTTTTCCAGCTGGAATTTTGGAGGAGTAGTTGTGGTCGCGCTGTGAGGACAGACGGCTTCGTAGGATGAAGTAGTCGAGTTGTTCTGATTTTACAAGCAGAAAGTTTTATAGTGGGCAGTTTACAGACAAGCGTCCATTGATCCACATCCCTTCTTTTATGGAATGTTGTACACAAACAGTCACAAATATTTGAGCTGGAGCCTGGCTGAGCCTTGCAGGTGCAGAAAGCTCCCTAGGACTTGGCTTTCCTGCTGGCTGCTCTGGTGGAAGACAGTATGTATCTGTTCCAAGCTCCACAGTTGCTTGCAGGTCATGCTTGTTTAAACCTTTTTAGTGCTTATGTGATGAAAAGGGAATTAAGGAATGTGTCTTAATGGTGTTGTCTGCAGACAAATCGCGCCTGGTGACAACTGTGGATTTTAATGGGAGAAAGCAGGCTCTTCCTAGCAAAAAGCCTGGTTGCTGTTAGTGTCCACTGCCCCAGCACAGGGCAGGTACTGGGAATTAGCTGTGTCACTGGGCTATTTCTGGCCATTTGCCAAGCAGCAGTATTGATAGTTCCCAATTGATGCAGAGATTTTGGCCCCATGCATTTTAAAGCAGCAGCTCTCCTTCCTGCTTGGATTTCTGTGGGTTTTCTGGCTCTGTCCTCTCTAACACTGTCCCATCCAATGATGGCAGCTCCAGGCCTTGAGGCCAGTAGTTTTCCCTTTTTGTTTCTCTTCCAAGCTAGCAAATCGGAGGTGTTTCTCCCAAAAGATGGGCTCAGATGCATTGCTGTTCCTCAGTACACTTTGTGTATGATCTCCAAGTTCCCTGTTAAGTGCCATGCGCTGTGTTTGATTTCCCATGTTTGGGACATGCATGAGGGACTCACGTTGCTGTGTACTGCACTGTGACACGAGTGAGCTCAACAATGAAAATACAAGTTGTGGTCTATAGATGTGACTCCAGAAGCCTTTAGCATGGAAACACATCCTGGTAAATCTTCATGTCGTGTCATAGTGAGAATGGCTGCTGAGCATCTTCAGTTTGCTTTATGGTAGGGTGCATGTCTTGAATCATTCATCTCACACTCACTGGCTGCAGGACCCAGTCTGGTTGAGGAAATGCCATGCTGACTGCAGTGTGAAGGGCTCAGGCAAATGAGGCCCTGAATGAAATGGCAACCTTTTGCCAGGCAGTTTTGGGTGAACACGCGCCTGGTTGCACTTCCCTTCCTCTGCTTGGTCCTTTCTGAATTCATTCAGGCGCTCCTGGTTTCCTGTTTGGTGTCCTCTCACCTTACCCTTTGTTACACTGTTTTCTACTGCCTTTTTTAGAGTTGTTCCCTAAATCCATGTATTTTCTTTTCCCTCTTTTAGACTGTCATAGCTTTTCTAACCTGTAGGTTTCTTGATGAAGAATCCCACCTTCTACTTAGCCCATTTCTGGTGCTGTAAAATCATTTGACATCGTCTCTCCTGTGCTTCTGTTATCCCACACTCCAGGCCCTTTGAATTCAGACAGGAAGGTGAAGTGAATTATCCCTGCTGTCAGTGGATACTCTTTTTCCCTTCTCACCCTCCCTTTGCACAAATAACCCCAATCTTACTGAGCTGCTATTCCTTGTCTTGCTTAGGAAGTTAGGTAATTGTTCCTTTTTGGGGAGAGGGAATAAAAAAGGTTTGGGTGGCGTTTCTTCAATCTTGAAGTGTTTTCCCCCCACATTCCAGGCTGCGTCTCATTGCTGAGACCTGGAATTCGTGTGCCACTGAGTAGGTTCTGGCGTGGTTTCTGTGACACTCTTCAGACCTTTGCCAAGATGTGGATTTGACTTGAAGCCTCTAACACTGATACTACTGTTCTTACAGAGAGCGCGTTGAGTTTGGGTTCTAATATGCTGTAGTAGTGATGAAATTGCTCTGTGAGCTGGTTCAGAGAGCTGATCCAGCTGAAAAATGCCAAGGAATGGTTGTTTTCCAGGCAGACTGATTTCCCAAGGCATCTTGCCCTGCAATCATGAGAATGCTGGTGTTGGCATATAAACAGGGAGAGTGTACTGCCTCCTTTGGCAGCCACGCAGCCTTAGATCAGATTAAAACGAACAAGTAACTTTGGCCTCAACTGATAATTGTCCTCACTTTGCCCAGAAGGAAATTTAAATACAAAGAGAGATAAGATGCCCATAGCTGTGTAATGAATTAGAGGAAAAACTGGGAATAGAATCCACTGTCTCGGTGGGAAGAGGATTTATGCTTGAGAATCACAACTGTTAAAACCTGTGGAGGTTGAAAGGAGCTCCTGTGCCTGTCCTGATCACGCATGGACTTGCTGAGCAGCTTTCCATCTCCACGTCTAACTCTGGTACCTCCAGGGAGAACGCTGACTGTAGTTTCTACTTGCAGAGGGAGGGGATGCGCAGGCAGGAGTTCCGCTGAAGTATTGTTACCTGTTCAGTGTTTCGTAGTAGCTGAGAAATTTGTGTGCTGTTAAACGTGCTTTGTTAAATTCTGTGGGTATGAGAGCAGTGAGATGCTCTGTTTTCCCCAGTTTCCTTTGTGCACCTAAAACGAGCTGTGTGTGTATTGTTTGAGAAGATTCAGGAGCCCAAACCAAAGATGGTAATTCGTATTGGAAGATAACGATACCACACAGTTCCGCAGGGTTTACAGGAGCGTGGTGACATTGTGCAAGAAGAAACACAATCGTAAGGGGTTTGGTATTGGCACATTTAGACTTTGTCAACAGTAGATTACCTAAACCTGTGCTGGTGCTTTGTGCGTGCATGACCACACACCTCAGCCCTGTACTAACCGCAAGGCTGGGCTTCGTCCCAGCACTGCTGGCAATGCAGTAGTTAAAATGCTGCTGGAAGTTACAAAACAAACTCTCCAGGCAAATGCAGGTGTGTTTTTGTGGGCAGCCTGAGAGGAGGAGGCACTAAGAGAAGCCCAGGGAAGGAAGGCTCCTGGTGCTGATTTACCATGGTGAGTGGCACATCCTGCTCCAGCTGGTGCATCCGCCACTGCGCAGAGGGCAATGGCGCAGCTTCTTTGTTACTGTGGAGCTTTATCCAAACTTGTTGCTGGTTTCAGAATCAAAATGATCCGCCTGAAAACATGGAGAGGGTTTAAACCTATCCGTAAGCACATTCCAATGATGTGAGAAGACCAGACTTGAGTTTGGAGAGATCAAATTCACGCTTCCGGAAGCCAAAGGAGATTTCGCTATTTCAAATCTCTTTTCTGCTATGTACAGCTCTCAGCAAAATCCCCCAATATTTAAGGGTTTTTTCTTTTCTTTAGGATAAACTGCTCATCTGGCAATGAATCAAAATGGGCTTTAAAAGCTCCGTTGAACTGTGACTGAGGGACTCTAAAGTGTGTGTGTACCATCACGCTCTCGGCTCAGATGTGTATGTGTTCCGCTATGCAGTGTACACAGTGTGAAAGAGGAATGCTACAGGAGCACGTTACATGCTGGACTGTAGGTGTAGCATGGGCTGGGCAACACAAAGCTGTAAGCAAAGAAGTGAACCTGGCTCTGAGTTTTCTTAAGGTGAACCCTGGGGCCATGGGTTAGTGGTGGACTTGGCAGTGCTGGGGTAAAGGTTGGACTTGATGATCTTAAAGGGCTTTTCCAACCTGATGGATTCTATGGTTCTGTGTTAAAAATGCAAAAGTTGGTTGTTCCCTCCACTCTGCATACTGCAGAGGTCTCCTTTAGGGCTTGCTGGGAGAGGAGGGAAGGATTCTAGGCTCCTGGATGTAAAAGTGCTGCATTAAACAGAGGAAAACCCTCTTCTCCAGAGCAAACAGCCCAGGTGGAAGTTCTGCCTGGCAGCTTGGTTTTGCAGCCAGGCCATATACATTTCCTCTCTTAGCTGATCTGCATCTCCATATTCAGAGACACACATGCACATCGAGGGCCTCTTTCTCCACTCCTCCTCCCTGGGAAGCCAGATGCTGACTTTGGGGAAGCACAGGTAGAGATCTTGACGGTAGTTTTCCTTTTTGCTTCATTGTTAGTGCAGTCATTTACAACTTAAAGTAAGTTAGTGATGTTTAATAAGGTCGGTGCTGGCATCCATGAGTATGAGGGATGGTTTAAAATCTTTGGGAGGTTGCTACTAGTCTTCAACTATGGGAGCAGATAATGGTGAAAGGAAGTTTTTAAAGCAACGAGGAATCTCGCCACTGAACGAAGAAAACTGAGCAATCAAAAGTGATTTGGACCAAGGAGTAGGCTGATGGGTGAAACAATTGCCCTTCAGTATCGTGGCAGTGGGTAGCTCTGAACCTCTGGCACATATTGGGATGAGTGTGCAAGTTGGAAGGGACAGACAATGTGTTAATGTGGTCATACAAAGCTTTTTTGTTTCGTACATGTGTCCTTAAGTTATCAAAAGTGATACATGTCAAAGGTGCATGCATGTGAATGTCCACTGTTGAGTGGTAACCACCTGCGTTTGGTTTTATCTTGCTTTCAGTCTCTTGGGAGGTGGGAGACAATGGATTTGAATACAGGGAAGTTCCTAGATCACTCACAGGAGTTGAATTTTTGTCTATTTAAGGTAGTAGGAAGGGCTTAGACTTCTACTTTGAGTGTGTATCATTGTGTATTAGGGCTTTCCAAGATGCTTTTGCTTAGCAAAAGGAAAATGCTGAGGTTTAGGGTTCTCATTTCTAAAACTAGTTGATAGGCAATAGAAAGCCTTTGGCTTATAGCAAAAGCTGAGGGATTCGAATGCTGCAGAATTCCACACTGGCAATGTCCTCAACTGGAGATAATGCTTGAAAAGAATCCAGATTCCCAGCTCTGGAAATCCCTGCTTGGAAAGCCATTGTCCCTCAAGCCAGATTTCTGGATGCAGCCAAGGAATTCAGCTGAAGAAGTGGAAAAAGCTTGCAAGTTTTTGATTCTGGACTCTGTGTTTGAGCTGCAGGATATTCTCCAAGGCGTTTTTCTGGGATTGGGAATACGCTCTGCTTCATTTTCCATCAGACTGTTAAGTACTTAAGGCAGATAGCCAGCTCCATACAGTGCAAATATGTTGCCTGCTGAGTTAGCAAGATACCTCTCATGGAGTATGTTTGGAATGGTCAAAACCAGTAAGTGGAAGACGGGGCAGTGTAGATGCTGCCCTGCGTCTTCAGGCTCTCATGTGTCACCTCTCCAAACGTGCTTCAGCCCCTGGAGAATGGACCAGGATGTATTCACTCTCCACTCTTTTGTTTCCCTGCCAAGGCTTGCTGCAGCACTTGCAATCCCTGCCGGCGTTGTTGGGCTTTATGATGTGTGTGTCTCTTTGCTTGGACCGAGGCGAATCCATTTGAGGCAGAGGCACCCAAACGTGTGGCATCGCTTCAGTTCTACCAGCAGACAAGCCCCAGTGGCATGCACCATTGTATGGCTCGTCTGTCCTAGCAGTGGATGGGAAAATCAGCTTCCAGAGAATTGGAAAGAGGAGAGTGCTGATTCTTGCTTTTCACAGGGGTTGGGAATGCTGTTTCCAAGCAGCCTCTTGCCCTGTGGACACCATATTCGCAGAGTCTGTGTCAGCCTCGCCTGACGCAGCAGATAGGATTGCTCTTCCCTCCTTTCCTTTGTCGCTCCTCTAAGCAGGAGCCTGGTAGAGATCCCATCTCCTCGGTGGGTGTTGCAGGCTGGCTCTGGGTGTCTCGCATGGTAGAGATCCCATCTCCTCGGTGGGTGTTGCAGGCTGGCCCTGGGTGTCTCGCATGGTAGAGATCCCATCTCCTCGGTGGGTTGGCCCTGGGTGTCTCCCAGATGGCAGAGCAATTCCTTAGTAGCAGGCAGCAGTTTCAGTTTGCATTTACATGGGCAAAGGCAGCCTTGAGTACTGAGCATAGAAATGCAAAAGCCGGCAGGATGTGCTGAGCACGGCTCTGTCTGGAAACCTCACCACTTCAGAACATATTTGCAGGGGTTTTGCATATAAAGCAGCTGAGATGCACAAGAAAGGAGGGATTGTACCAGGATCTAAATTCCCTCTTGTGTTACAGTCCTGATTACTATCCGCTGACATGATGTAACTTGGACCAGATGTGTTTTCCCACTCACTGGAATCGCTGTGCCTGGAGTTCTGGTTCATGCACCTGTTCTTCAAACTGCGCGAGGATATTGAAGCTGCTTTTCTATGTGCTCTAAAGCCACTGCTCGGGTGTTGAACTGCAGGTGATGGCTTAGTCAAGCACTGTACTGTCACACTGCAACCTCGAGTTCTTTCTTGCTGATGCGCTGTTCAGAATTCACATTTCCTAAGGACTATAGTGGGAAAGCATTGATGTTTTGATCCCTTCAGGGAAGACACAGCAGAACTTTGTGCTGGGCGGTATACTTCAAGCTAAATTGTAGCTCTGCAATGAAAAGGATCTTTTTTCTGAGGTATTTGCTTGTATTTCTGTCCTGTCTGCTGATGAAATTAATGAGTAACACTGATGAATATTAACAGAAGCAAAGTGAAAAATCACACCTTTATCTCTGCGTTTATACTCCCCAGAATGATGCTTTCTCTTATCAGCCTTTCAGAATAAACACGTGCCAGTTTATCCCTTGATCAGAGTTCTAATGCTTCTGTATCCAGATAATGTGAGGAGTAGGTGTGAAAGCGTTTAATTTAAAAAGATGCTGCTCTTTTGCAGGGCTTGAGCTGCGCTTGCATCCTGAATCCACACAGGCTTTAGCTGTACTGGAAGTTCCTTCCTGCTGAGGAGAAAGGCAGCAGGGATGCTGGTTGGAAACGGGTGGTGGCCAGGCTGTGATGTGTCCCATGCTTGAAGTAATGTTGGAGCTCTATTTCATTAGTCCCCCCCAACCTGCACCCGCTGCCTTCCTCCTAAGTGTAGCTTCTTCAGAGCTGCCTGGCTGGTTTTAACTGGTGCATTATCTTAACTGATGTAAAATGTTCCTTTATGCACAAGAGGTTTCACCCCCTGTAAACTGTGGGCAGATCTGGTTGCCCCAGGACATAATGGAGCTGCTGGATTGTAGCCTCCAACCAAAGGGCATTCAGGATCCTTCAGAGCTTCAGGTTGTTTATGCATATGCAGAATGGCATTGCCTTTAATTGCAGCAGTTCTAAGGCTTTTTCTAACTGTAGGCTTGTTTTATGGAAAAGAACATTTCAAGATGCTTTGAGCATCTTCAGTCAATCAGTGAACGATTGAACTTGGGTTTCTGTGTAGTGGTCAATGCACCTGCATGGCAGAGTGGCACAGTCTATCCATTCCTTGCAGTGCCTCTCTTATCCATTGAAAAGCTGCTTTGAAGGGAGATCTGTGGGCTCTTAAACTGAAAAGGGAAAGAAAAAGAAGTTCTGGGGGTTGTCTGGTATGAAGCTACAGGTTTTGTGTTGTCAAGGGAGCCTCTGCTAGGTTGGGATGCTTGTAATGGTGTGTGATGCTTCAGCACTGCAGTATTAGCAGTGGCTCAGATCCACGCACCCTGTAGCCTTTTGGAGGCATAAGTTTGTCTTGATGTCTTGTGAGGTATATTAAGGTTGAGAGCACTTCTAACTGTACCCGGATGGAAGCGAAATCTAGTCCAAGAGGCAGGTAAATAGAACCAAACCATTCTGTCCGGTGCATGGCTTGAAAGGCTCTGTTAGAGCAAGAAGATAGTGGATGGGATATAAGTTAATGCATGTGTGATGTTGGACATTGACTCTTGCAGTCTCTTCTCATAACACTCACTTTCCGTGTACGTATGTGAGCTGCAGGAAGGCCCCAAGTTCTTACCCTTCCTCCTCTCTTTTCCTTATGGTGTGTGTAAAACCCAAGGAAATGGCACTGATGTGTGAATTGAAGCATGGGTGGTTTTAAAGGCATTTTCTGATGGTTATGGCTATCTGGGAAGAGCAGGGAGAACTTCCAGATGTTAACTAAGTAATAAATCCATACAGAGCTGTCTTTGTGTCAGCAGACAGATCACCCTTGTGCCTGCAATGCTTCTGCACTTGCCAACCTCCAGCAAAGTGGATTAGACCACGGTCTGACGCTCTTCAGAGCTATTATTTAGTATTGATAACTATTCCATGGGCAACAATTCAAATGGTTTCAAATAAGAAATCAAGCATCAGGCCCCTGTCCCCAAGTGCTGCTTCTGTCCTTCCATGGAGCCACCAGCACCATCCTGTCAGTAGGATGTACTGGGGTCGGTGGCTCACAGGGAGCCTTGGGGTGCAGAAATGGCTGTGCAAGCACTCCACTGGGTACCAAAGGGGGGAGAAGCTGCTTCTATCTTGTACATCAGTGCCTGCCTCTGGTGGGTGCTTGCCAGGAGTCAAATCCTCCGGCCTTGGCACAGGTTAGGTGTAAACACCACGCAGCCAGTCCCTCTCTGGGGGCAAAGTGGGGACGTGGAATTCAAAGTCATTAACCTCTGAGTACATCACACGCGCTGTGTGTGATTTCAGGGCATCTCCTGAGTCAGAGCTGGGGCAGGTAACTGCGCTCAGTGCTCTCTGCTACAAACAGGTCTATTTTTAGGACAGATAATGTGAAGAAGCGTGGTTTTTCTTCAGAAGCAGCGCAAGCATCGCATGCCGCCTTGCTCCCACGTACACGTGCTTCCTCCACCTGCACATCTGTCTGCAAGTTGGTTGTACTTTTTTCTCTGGGTTTGGGCCTGTACTATGTCATAGAATCCCAGACTGTTTGGGCTGGAAAGGACCTTAAGGCTCCTCCAGCTCCAGCCACTGCCACGGGCTGGGCCACCTTCCATAGAGCAGTTGCTCCAAGCCCCTGTGTCCAACCTGGCCTTGAGCACTGCAGGGATGGGGCAGCC
>JANRGW010041570.1:0-12853 GCA_024733675.1 Psilopsiagon aymara | reverse complement strand
CTCCAGGAGCAGAGGGAAGAAAAACGGGGAAGTGAGTGAACAAACTGCGTGGCTGATTTATGGCTTAAACCACGACACCCCCTTACAGTTTCTGTGTTCTACTGCTGATGACGCTTGAATCATAACGCTACAATCAAGACAACCAGCGATAAAGGTATCATTATAAAAACACCCTTAGTGGCAAATATTTTTGCCTTCACTTTTATTGTACTCATTTTTGAATCAGATATTGACAGGGATCATATTCCTAGCTAGTACAGAATTCTGCCAAGACTGATAGGAATATTTCTGGTTTTTATGTCTACAGTATGGTCAGCAAAAAACAATGCCACCTACAAAACTGAATCTAGAGCAGGAAAATTACATATAAGACTGAACTCTGAAAAGGAATTGTTCAAAGAATGCCTTTTTAGGAACATGTACCTCAAATACAGACATGCTGAAGAGCATATAAATGAAGTTGTCTCAAATGTAGTGTTATACAGTACTAACTATGATTTAATACCTCATCTTTCCATGCCATTTTGTTGAGACAAGTTCTTGTAGTGAGCAAAATAAATGCTAATGTAGCTTTAAGAAGAGCTTAAAAATAAAAAGAAAAAAACACAACAATACAACATTTTGCAGAGAAAAAAATAAAGCATATGGAATGTTAGACTTGCGTCCTTTTGTTTTGAAAGAGCTAAGCATGCCTTGCGTCTCAAACCAGCATTCAGAATTGTTTCTTCGAGGAAAGTGGGTAAGGAGCAAAACAAGATTTCAATGAAAAGACAGAGAAAGAAATCTGCGCACGGGAAATAGTGAATTCCAAAACTTTCAACTGTAGAAATTAGAGTATTTGAGGATTATCAGCCATGTGGAGTACACAAAGTAGTTTTAGCTGGCATAAAGTATGTGGATAAGCAACAGTATAAGATATAAATCTATGTGGGATATCAAAAAGTGTGTGAAGAAATATTCCTTTCCATACGAAGTTTGAGAAGATATATTCCCTTCTATCCAATCACCATTCAGCACTTTGGGATCATTAATTCTCTAGAGGTAGTTGTGAATTTGTTCTCATACATTTTGGCAAATAGTGTTTAATCCATTTTATGAATGATATCAACTATATCTGACCTTGTTAACAGCAAGCCTAATAAAGACTTGTGTTTACCTATCACTGTAGATTTTGCCTCATTTTTTCAGAATAAAACCCATTGGATAAAAGTATTAAGTACAATTAGCGTTTTCTGCATTGCTTAATTTGAAATATCAAGGCAATGAAACAAAACAACAGATAGAGGAATCTATCACCTATATTAATGGATGTTTCAGATCAATTTAACCTGAACTAATATATTTTCTTAATGACAAATCAATGTCAAAAATAATGAAAGAACTTAAGATTCTGTGTGCTTTCCTAAAGTCTTTGCTGTTAAACAGGGTTGTACAGCCTGCCAGTCTTACATTATTTATTGGCTGTGAATATTATTAGGCCCTGTTGTGGTTTACAGTGTAGAATAGATAGAAGCCAATTATTTCTTCTACATTCTTTCAAGAGAAGCACATTTGAAAAGAGAAAAAAAGAAGTCTATATATCAGCTAAATGAAATTGGGAATTTCAAACAAAGCTGGAAATAACTTGCAAATGAATATCTTATGAGCTTAATTTTCTGTTATCAATACAACTTTACAGGTATTCCTACATTCTGTCCAGATGACTTTTCTCTTGAACCCATGATTAGATGCTAAGGCCAAGAATTCTTTAAATCAAAAAAAAAAGAATAACCCCCCCACCACCACATTTATTATCGCTTATTTTAAAGCCAAGAAAGAGAGCTGCAAATAGGTAAAAACTTAGCACAGAGTATTACAGCAGAATCTATAGTCAAGAACACACATGCATTAAGCACTGTGCAAACAAGCAAAGAGAACTTCCCCTTCTTATGAAGGCTTTTAACCTTCAGGATGACATGTGGGTACTGTGGATAGGAGGAGAGGATGACCATTAAAATTTATTTCAAAATGTCATTTTCAGAGGTGGGTCTACAGTTTTATTTAATGGACCCAGGACAGAAATATTGACATACTTTCCAATGCCACAAGCTGAAACAAGTCTTTCCTAATGTCTATATCTGTTTAATTTCCAACTGAGGTATGCCCTTTTGGCTGTGTCTCAGTGTCATAACAGAAGAGAAGTCCTCCCACCTTCTTTTTTTGCACAGGTAGAAGGAAAGTCAGACAACCTATCAACTAATATTTGGAGATTTCTGTTAGAGCAACAGGAAGTATGAAAAGAATTAATATGCAGGACAAAAGTGCTTATCAACTTTAAGTTTGCAACAAAGCTGGGCATTACCATTTCCTAATAAAGTCAGGGATGATAACTGTACAAGAAACCACTGTAGGGCAGAAAATCTTAACAGGTCTTTCAGAAGTGAAGGCAAACACATTAAGGCTATGATTCAGAAAAATTATGCTTATAGCAGTATTTCAAATGTATTAAAATACGGCATGTTGTGACTTGCCAAACACAGACAGGAGGAGGCTGGCTAGTCAACATTTGCTATTTTTAGAACCTGTATGAAGGACTTATATACTTGTGGGCATATGCACTTGTGTGTATATGTAGCTATATGTATTCATAAAAAGGTATTTTGGGGATAAAAACCCCAACAAAAAACAAAGGAATTTAACAGATACGCCAACATATATGAAAAAAAAACCAAACTCCAAAACTCTGAAAATAATCAGATGAAAAATGACAAAATTGATCAGAGGGTTTATACAGCAGCAGGGGAGAATGCGTAGACTGAAAGGCTGAAGTAAATAAAAAGATTGCATTTAGAGTAAACTGCTAATATAGGGAAAAAAAACTCACTGAATTTTTCAAAAGCACATAAATTACTAAAGTCACTTTCCCAGACAGGTGAAAGTTTTGACCATTTGCAATACTGTAAAAAAAATAAAGGCCACTTGATGTTATAGCTTTCTACATGTTCAGCGTTCTATTTTTAATTTACGTTTAAATAAATAGTTTATCCAGCCAAAGGTATAAGAAACTTAAAAAAGTAAAAACTAATGGAAATTAGTTGCAGTGATACTCTACCATATCGGATTGAAGCCTACTATAAGGACTGAGAATTCTATCAGAGTAAATAAGGCCATGAGAAGAACATGGATGGCTACTTATGGGAATCTGCAAAAGTTTCAAGGCTGTTTTTGTTCTTGAAACACCTTTGTAAAATGAGATCCTTAAGACAAACAAACAATTACAGAATTCTCTTTAATGGCAAAACATGCCTGTACCTTGCAAACCTAATGTCTTTTAAAGTGCTGGGTAAAGATGAAAACACTGACTTCTTTTTTTTTCTTTATTGGAGGTTGGAGAGAGACTTGCAAGGAGCAGTTTGCCCATCCACAAGGGGTTGTGCTAGGGTTACGAAGCTAATTTACCTTGTGACCTGAGTCAGATTTTTGAGCCCATTCCTTCAAAAGTGAAGAACTAGGTTATTAAGCTTGATTCATTTAAAAGTGCCCTACCAACATAATGAATGTTTTTAATAAGATCTACAACTCTACTGGGAAAATAGTATAAGAAAAACCCAAGTGCTCCTTTAATGTTTAAAATTCAATTAAATATTTACTGTAGCGTATGACCAAAAAATCAGAAAGCTCCTTGTTGACTTCATTGCATCAAATCATGTTTATGTTAGCTTATGAAAACTAACAATGTTTAGAAGCAAAACCAAAAGCTAAATTCAGATACATAAAATTTTATAATGTTCATCGTGTATGCATGATTTCACGTACTTATCAAGGAAAAAACAGGAGTAGATATGCCTAATAAACTCATCATTTTAATTTTAAAGACTGCGACATTTGAGAGAGAATATGTTTTCCTCCATTTCTCCTTATATTTTTCTGGAGTATGAAGGCTTATTTTAAATATCTACCTATCAACCATGAATTTAATTTTTTTCTTTCATTTTAGATTTTCAGGCTTATTTTATTGTCCTTCAGGGTAGTAAATGTAATCCCCTTAGACAAAAATGTTTGCTTTTCTCAGCTGCCTCCTTATAAACAGTCCATACCGTACATGCGTAAATTTCAAATGACTCCAAGTTCTAAACAAGCATTCAGGTGCTCACTCCTTATTAGCATAGCCTTAGGAAGAAAATTTTTCCATGGAAGTCCATAGACCCGAGAACGGAATTTTGGTTCTAGAAGAATTTCCGTAATGCAAAAAATAGACTGAACAATTAAATGTCCCAGTCAAGAACAGAATTCACATGAGTTCATTAGGCTTGAAAGAATCTATAAGCTCAGTACAGAAGATAGTGAAAGAAACAGAAAGGAGACAGCATAATTTAGTGTCATTCCCTGCAAGTGAAACATCAATTCAAGTATCTTACCAAGTGCTAGACACCTAGCAAAGCTGTTGAAGCTACAAAACCCTTAAAAACCCCAATTCTCTCAGGAATGGATTACTGAATCAAAATAAATACCATGGTGGGATCTTTGCAGATGAGCTCCCAGTACACATAACAAAAGAATTTGAAATGAAATCACTGTCATTATAACAAAATAATTTGGTTCTATTCTTGACAATAATGTTTGGCATTCTTGGGCAGTTAGGTCTTTAAAGTAACTGCCTATAGGTGCTTTTAAGAAGCTAATTGTTACATTGGAGCAATTTGGAAACCTGCATATTCCAAAGTACTGATACAGCTACGTATGCTCTAAAGCTTATCTCAGCACCGGTACTCTAAAGAAAGGACCCAAGAAATCCCAAGAGCTCAGTAAACAGAAATCCCACAACTTTCAGGCTCCAAGGCACTCCTCAAGGAAAAAGCAGAGAAGGTGATGCTTCCTTCAACCCTCCAAATCAGCTGCTGGGCAACCAAAAGTTTTTTTTGTAGCCAGCCTAAAGTACATTGAACCCAGTATGCTTCCATTAAATATAAATAAGCCAGTCAAACTATTTCTTCCAGCCAGTGTTACTCATTAGTAAGGAGACAGAAAAAAAATTATTTCTCAATTATATGCTTTACAACAGAAGCAAGCAATGTGATTGATTAACCAGAGCAAACCACTAAGACTATGAAATCAAGACTCCTAAGTCAAGCTGTCATTTGTGCAAGTTGCTGACTTCCTTGTGCCTCAAGCTTCCAGATGTACAGTTTGGCAAAAATACATTTTCAATGAAAAACAGATGTTCTTTCAAAAACATAAGTTCTTAAGGATAAATAAATACTTTTTATTTTACTATGCAAAAGATTTCCACATCTTCATTAAAGAAATAATTACAGCATTTTGGTTTAGTGTTAGAACTTGAGTATGAGTAGAAATTCCTATAAGGAAGCCTAACATTGCTAGTCACCTTTCACTAATTCATATATATATGAGAAGCATATATATGGCAGTTCAAAGCAAGCAAACTGCATTTCATGAATTGCACTACTTTGCTGCAGTTTTCAGCTTTGTGTACTTGGTTGCAAATTGCCATCTGCACCATGTATGTTAATAGCTAGATGATAGTATTCATACATAGAGGCAACCACATTCCATCTGCCATGCAGTTAGGCCACACATAACTCAGTCCCACCTTTAGACAAAACAACGGCTGTTTGCTCAGGCTGACAATGAAATTAAATGATTGATGTCACGGGCATCTACCATCTAACATTCAACCAAATGTGCACTTAGCATTTAGGCATCACCTGTTCCAGGCATAAAACAAAACGTGTTTTTTTTCACGGTGATTATTTGTAAAGAAAAGTCTGACACTTCACCCAAAGCTCAGCACCGAGTTGATTTCAAGTAACCACCGAGAAAAGTTGCCCTCCAACCCTTATCCCACTATTTGGCACATTAATTTACATGCTTCCTAGGAATATCTCACTTTCAGAAAAACTTGCCTCTTGAGCACTAACAATGTTAAAATATTCAGAGCATTACCTGAAAATGATGAAAATTTATCAGGGTACGATAAACTCACATTTTTAAACCATGCAGACTCCAATATTAAAATAGAAGCTTTTTTTTTTTTTTAATAATAATGAGAGATCTGATATTGATATGCATCAACTAGCACTCAACTCCTGGAATCAAATAAAGTCCCTCTAAGGTTTCAATGCATACTTGGAAAGCAATCAAAGGTCTCTTTTTCCATAAGTTTGTTATTTATAGAAAAGCATTTGATTGTTGCATTGAAGTGTGTACTCTATGTGTAAAAAGGTGTTTATGGGTTTTAGTACAGTATAGTTAATACCCAGGCAATACCTAACTCTTTTATAATAAAGAACCCTTACTGAGAGGATATATATTGTATTTTTCATCAAGTGTACAGCATACAATTACATTTGCTGGTGGTCTATAATGTAAACCCCAGTTGACTTAGCTTATAGCTTATAGATTTGTTGTTCCATATACAATAATTAAGAACAGTTACATTTTTGTACTCAGCTGAAAGTATAGAGCAAGATTTGAGAAAAATATTAATACTTCAAAGAAAGCTATGGAAACTTGCAGAATAATTTAGAATAAAAGTTACATTGGTTAGGAATTAATATATTCTTTCTGTTAGTTATGGATTGAAACTACACATTTTCCCACAGACAAAGAAAATAAAAGGTACAAAGAACACATAAAACAGACCTTTGTGCACACAAGAGATATGATCACATTAAGTAGAAATGTGATAAGCACAGACCTGTCTACAGCATAACTTTAAGCATCTATCAGGCTGTTTGCTTTACAATATATCAAAGCACAAGAGAAAATAAGCCACTAAAGAAAATTAAACACTTTTCCATCACAATGAAACCCTAAGAAAACATTACCTGTTCCAAAACATCCAGAATCTAAATTTATTATCAATTCATAGTTTCTCATACATGAATATAAATAGGTTTCCAATCATGTAACACTTAAAGTTAGAAGGCAAAGTAAACTTAAGTTTTTGCAGCTTGACTCATTTCAACACCAGTGGACTAATTTTTGTCACTTTTGGATGTGCATTTTGTTCTTTTTTTTTTTTTTGGGGGGGGGGGGGGGGGGGGGGGTGTTTGATTTGTTAGGTTTTTGTTTTAAAAAAGTTTATCAGAAAAAAGAAAATAAAATTAATATCACAAAACTTGTAGTCTGAGAAGCTAAATTTAGATACTTACTAGAATCTTGAATGTGTACAGGCTGAGGGACAATTTCTTTGAACTGAAAAGTCTTTTTAAAACATGTATAAGCGTAGCTAGATAACTGAGTTGCGCACCAATAGTATAAGAAAAATTAAACTCCAATATGATCTACATCTTCCATAAACTGTTATGGCAAAGTTTTCTTTCAAAAATTAGGCACTTTCACTTCACAGATTTTAGAGCTGTTATCATACTATCACTGTGATTGAGGAAAATACTTAAGCACATTAAACATGTCATATGGAAAGTCCCTTTCCAAACTTCCCAGAGTTAGAAACTGTGGCAGAGATTATGTCAGTGCTGATCCCAAATCCTCAGCACTCCTAACTGGCCTGGTAAACTACATGAGCTGCCTTCTTTATGATTGAACAATTTTGATGCAATTTCGGTCTAAAAAAAGCTATCTACATACTCATAAAATGCAGTTTCCTTGGAATGTTTTATAGTTAAGTTTTTGTAATATGTATTTAAGCACTTTCTTTAAATCAGGCCTTCCAAAGAATCTTTAAATAAAAACAACAGAATTCAGAAAAAGTTACAAGTACAGTCCTGAGTTCTCCTCATCAGATCAATGACTCCTGATTCTTTAGCCTATGTAGGCAGAATTCTTACTCACCATTCATCATCTAATTAACAAAATAATAAAATGATACTTACAGATTTTTAAGGATACTGAAAGAAGGTAAACATGTACATATGCACAAATTTTTCACACTGTAAAAATAAAACTAAGCAAGTGTAATGTATGCTAAGTTAATATCTAGGTGGTCAGAGAGGTAGATTAAATGGTAATACAAGTATAAACACCCTCACACAATTCAAAATTTAAGTGAAATGCAGATTTAACATCTAATTACAAGAAAAAGGTGTGAAGTACATCATAAAGTTGTTACAGCCTGGGAAGGATATAGGAACATTGTCTGGGAAGCTAGGAATCAGGTCAGGAAAACTAAAGCCCAGTTATAATTGAGTTTAACCAGGGATGTCAAAGATAACAGGAAGGGCTTCTATAGGTATGTTGCTAATAAAAGACAGACTAGGTATAATGTGGACCCTCTCTGGAAGGAAACAGGAGAACTGGATACTCTGGATTAGGAGAAGGTTGAGGTTCTCAATGACTTCCTTGCCCCAGTCTTTACTGGTAAGTTACCTGACCATGCTGCTCAAGTCTTGGAAGGCAGATGCAGGGACCTTGGGAATGAAGACCTTAGGCCTACTGTAGGAGAAGATCAGGTTTGAGATCGTCTTACGAAACTGAATATGCGCAAGACCAATGGACTTGATGAAATCCATCCACTGGTCCTGAAGGAACTGGCACATGAAGTTGCTAAAGCTCTGTCTATCATATTTTAAAAATTAGGGCAGACAGGTGAAGTTTCCGATGACTGGAAAAGGTATAAGCCCCATTTTCAAGAAGGGGAATATGAATGATCTGGGGAACTACAGACCAGTCAGTCTCACCTCTGTTCCTGGCAAAATCTTGGAGCAGATTCTCCTGAAAATCATGCTAAGGCACATGAAAAACAACAAGGTGGTTGATGACAGCCAGCATGGCTTCACTACGGGTAAATCATGCCTGACCAATCTGGTGGCCTTGTATGATGGGGCTATGGAACTGATGGATAGGAGGAAAGCAGTTGGCATCATCTGTCTGGACTTGTGCAAAGTATTTGACACTGTCTCACATGACATCCTTGTCTCTAAACTGGAGAGACACAAATTTAATGAGTGGACCACTTGGTGGATAAAGAATTGGCTGAATGGCAATGTGCACTGATTAGCAGTCAACAGCTCAATGTCCAAATGGAGTCAGTTAATGAGTGACCTGCAGCGGTCAGTGTTGGAGCTAATCCTGTTCAACATTTTTGTTGGCAACTTGGACAGTGGGATTGAATGCACCCTCAGCAAGCTTGATAACATGAATTTATGTGGTTCAGTTGATATGCTGGATGGAAGGAATGCCATCCAGATGGACCTTGACACACTTGAGATGTGGGCCAATGCCAGTCTTACAAAGTTCAGTTAAGAAAACTGCAAGGTCCTACACCCGGGTCAGAGCAACCCCAGGCACAGCTACAGGCTGGGCAGAGAAATGATTCAGGGCAGCTCTGCAGAGAAGGACTTGGGGGTGTTGGCTGAAGAGAAACTGAACATGAACTGGCTTCAGTGTGAGCTCTCACCCCTGATACCAAACATATCTCTGGTTTCAGTGTGAGCTCTCACCCTAGATACCAAACATATCTTGGGCTGCATCAAAAGAAGTATAACCAGCTTCTTGAAGGAGATCTGCAAGGGTGCTGGCGGACTCTTCATCGGGGACTGTAGTGGTAGAACAAGGGGTGACTGGTTTAAATTTAAACAGGGAAATTTCAGGTTAGATATAAGGAAGTTCTTTACTGCGAGGGTGGTAGGCACTGGCACAGCTCGCCCAAAGAAGTGGTAAATGCTCCATCCCTTGCAGTGTTCAAGACCAGGTTGGACAGAACCTTGGGTGACATGGTCTAGGGTTAGGTGTCGCTGCTCATGGCAGGGTGTTTGGAACTAGATGATCTTAAGGTCCTTTCCAACCCTCACCATTCTATGATTCTAAGAAGTAAAGTGTTTCCACAGGAATATATTTTGCAAGAAAACAAAGTGGTAGGTCATTTGCACAATTCTTTTTGTTAGCATACAAAAGAATCAAACCGCTAAAATTAAGATAGTAAATTCTTTGAAAACCTCATTTTTAAACAAAATGAATCAGGCTTAAAATAGCCATTTTATATAGCCTCTATTTTCTGCAAAGTTGATCCAGAACTGATCTGAAAAAATCAGACTAGGTTAATTGTTATTTTCGATTACACAAACCTTCTGATGTCTCCAAGAGATGTTGACTACTCAGATCACAAACTTGTTCAGTACTTCATTAACATTACACATACCAGCAGCTAAGCAGGTGCTTTAAGTGCCTTGCTGGACCAGAGCCAGAATTTTCAGCACCACAGGAGTTCCCCCTTCACTCCCAAGAAGGAAAATTTCTTTCATATTCACAGAACAGATTGCTTTCTGGGAAGTAGCAGTTATTTAAAATGCTCTGCCTTGGTAAAACTAATAAAATGGGGTAAACTCAAGATTAATTTTCTTTTTTTTTTTTTTTTTTCCCCAAAATAAGTTACATTATGACTCCATTCACTGATTTTTCAAATTAGGAGAGCATCTACCCCATGTTCTAACATGAAGTGCAGAAAGGGGGCATAGACTGCACAGATTATCTCACAATTTCTTAGAACCATTTAATATCTTAATAGCTCTCCAACATCATGAGCCACAGTATGATATGGGTGGAACTTTCCATAAAAATGCAGGTGAATGTTGTTATCTCAATGAATGGATAGATTATTTGTTTGAATTTGATAACATAACATTTAGGTTTTCCCTGTATCTCTGACAGCAGCTTTCATTAAGACTAATAACTGGTGACTCTCCTTATTCCAATATTTTGTAAGCTGCTCAGAAAACTATGCATTCAATTAACATAGTTGAGGAGAATCAAGTAGAAGAATGGTAAGGTGCACAGGCACATATGGAATTTGCATCAAATTAGTTTTGTGAGCTAGCCACATCCTTTAACATATTCCTACTCCCCGGAGATGGATATGAACTTTCAAACTGATATACTGTTGCTCATTTCAAAACAAATTTCAGGTAAGCATTTAATCAGATTTAGCAGTATTGGGTTTAAGATGTTCCTAATACAAAATATGGTCAAACAAATATTTGCAAATTGACTAAAATTATATTTTAGCATTAATTCAATCATAAATCACTTTACATAGATGATTAATGATTATGCTACATTATGTGTGCAAGTTCAACTTTATGACAGTTAACATATTACCTTTACAAAAAATGCTTGTCAGTATTTTAAATATTTTTCATGTAGACAAAACTAATGAAGTAAAATCTAAGAGAGTATGCATAATCCAGCATGCTGATACTGCACAAAACTTAAGCTACGTGTTTGTACAGGAGAATATTTTAAACACCATCTGTTTTAACAGTTTTCAATGTTATAAATTAGGAAATAACAAAAATGTCAAGAAACTGCAAACACTTATTTGTTGTCTTTCAGCTCTACGTTTATTAGACATGTTTGTTATCAAACTATTCCTCCAATCATGAAAAGAACAGCAGGCCTTCTGGAAAACCAGATGGCTGCCGTGGTTTTGAAACATATTCTGTAAGAGTTATATAGTTTACATTTTTTTCTGTTTCATAAAGGCTTTTGTGGGATATGGCATTTTTCTTAGACACAAAACTCCTCAAAAAAAAACCAAAAAACAACCCAACAACGGGTATCTGGCTGGAAGACTAAAGGACTGTTTGAGGATACAAAAAGAACACAGAAGTATCCACATCACTGAATCTAGAAGACCTTATTGTAAGAGAAACAATTTAGTTACAGGAAAAATGTTACCAATACAAGAAAAAAAAAAAAAAAAAAAAGAAAAAACTTTTAGACTGCATAGGCTTAGGCCCCAGACACTGAAATTAAATAGTAGAATAGAAAGAATAGTGAAACATCAGAAGAAATATGTTTGAAGGGATGAATTACATGCATGTCAAGAGGAAAAAAGAATTAGGTCAGTCTGTCAAACTGAGAACTAATCATATTTCAAAAGGAAAAACGTTTAATAACATTTGCCTAGTCATTAAATCAATAAGCAGTAGGAAGAAAGCCCAAATATAAAAAGTACTTAGAGCCCAATTATGGGAAGGATTACAAAATACATGACTTACTGTTATTTTCTATTTTTGCTCTTTGACGTGCCATCTCATAGAATCATAGAATAGTTAGGGTTGGAAAGGACGTGAAGATCATCTAGTTCCAACCCCCCTGCCATGGGCAGGGACACCTCACACTAAACAATGCCACCCAAGGAGGCTCTGTCCAACCTGGCCTTAAACACTGCCAGCGATGGAGCATTCACAACTTCCCCGGGCAACCCATTCCAGTGCAACACCACCCTTACAGTAAAGAATTTCTTCCTCATATCCAATCTGAACTTCCCCTATTTAAGTTTGAACCCATTACCCCTTGTCCTATCACAACAGTCCCTAATGAAGAGTCCCTCCTCAGGATCCCTATAGGCCCCATTCAGATACTGGAAGGCTGCTCCGAGGTCTCCACGGAGCCTTCTCTTCTCCAGGCTGAACATCCCCAACTTTCTCATCCTATCTTCATACAGGAGGTGCTCCAGTCCCCTGAACATCCTCTCGCCTCTCCTCTGGACTTGTTCCATCAGTCCATGTCCTTTTTATGTTGAGGACACCAGAAGTGCACACAATACTTCAAATGAGGTGTCATGAGGGCAGAGTAGAGGGGCAGGATCACCTCCCTCGACCTGCTGGTCACGCTCCTTTTGCTGCAGCCAAGGATACAGTTGGCTTTCTGGGCTGCAAGAGCACAAACTGCTGCCTCATGTTCCTTTTTCCATCTACCAACACCCTCAAGTCCTTCTCCACAGGGCTGCTCTGAATCTCATCTCTGCCCAACCTGGAGCTGTGCCTGGGATTGCTGCTGCCCAGGTGTAGGACCTTGCACTTGTCATGGTTAAGCTTCATCAGGTTGGCATCAGCCCACCTCACAAGCGTGTCAAGGTCCCTCTGGATGGCATTCCTTCCCTCCAGCATAT
>JANRGW010041569.1:14661-29470 GCA_024733675.1 Psilopsiagon aymara | reverse complement strand
ATTGAGTGTGCCCTCAGCAAGTTTGCTGATGACACCAAGCTGTGTGGTTCAGTTGATACGCTGGAGGGAAGGAATGCTGTCCAGATGGACCTTGACTTCCTTGTATTATCAAAACTTGCTTAATCATAAATTTGGAATACAGCCTCATACTAGCTCTTGTGAAGAAAATTAACTGTGTTCCAACCAAAACCAGCACAGAAGTAAAAGGAGAAGACTGTCAAATGCATGTCTCTATATACAATGCCTGGAAGAGCAGCAGCAGAAAATTTAGATTGCTGGAATATGAAAGTGGGTTATAAAATAATTCAAACTGAATGTCCTTGAATATTAAGGCATGTAAACAAAACCAAACAAAAATCCTTTGTGACTCTGGTTAATTTATTTTTAAGACATGAAATAGATATTTTCTTTTTGATCAAGTGAGAAGGGAAAGGCATAGAAACATGTCAGAATTTTCCTTCAATCTATTTTCAATATTTTATCTCTTTTACCACTTTACCATAGGTATGGTTTATTTTGCTTGCCACAGGGATATATTTATTTTACTTCAAATACTCACTAAGAATTTATGGAACCTTTTTCAATAAAAAACATGGATAGGGCATTATAGTGTGTTTTGTTGGTTTGGTTTTGGTTTGTTTTTTTTTTTTTTTTTTTTTTCCAATTGGATTCTTACTTTGTTATAGAGCTTTATCTTGTTCTATTATATTGTGCAAGTACTTAATGCCTGAAATACTTAATCTTTGGGTTTTTTTCTTGTGTCATGTCAAAAGTATATTTTTGTAATAAAATATGGTATTAATATATTCTGTTTAAATAAATATCTTTTTTCACTTGTTTCATGTGCTTAAGGTATATGTCTTCTTGATCTATCTTTAGGGTTTTTTTTAAGATCATTAGAAGTTACCATTTTCACAGTGAAATCCTGCTAAAATCATGAAAGCAGATGTATGTTCATTTGGAAATCAAAGACTTGAGTGTACCTTGCAAAAAAAAAAATAGCTGGGTTTGTTTAAAACATGCTTCTTTTCTGGTAATCATTGTAGTACAGTGAGAGTGGCAGAACTTTTCTTAAGACTCGGGGAAAATACTGTTATAAGTAGATGAGAACTGGATCACTACTGTTGCCCGTAAGTTTTGAGTTCTGTTAAAATTCTACTCGTAACTTGTTCAGCGGATACACTCAATAGGCTCAGAGAAAACGAGACTGCAAAACAGCTTCAGGCTTTTCAGTGGTGGGGCCTAGAAGATAATTTTTGAACATAAATTATAGAGTTGTCAGCTGTGAAAGCCGGAAGAAACAAGAGCCATGCTGTATTTATGCACTGCATACAACATTTTGTTTTTAGGCTTTGTATGCAAATTCAGTGGTACCATCTGAACATAAATGTCCTGTGTACCCTGAAACACTCCTTCCTTGCCTACCTAGAGGGAGGAAAGGAGATTCAGAAAGCAGGTTTTAAACAGTTTTCAGAAATCAACAACCAAATATTTTTTTTTTTTTTTTTCTGTTTCCATTTCCTCCCTCTGTGAGTGTGATATTTAAGTGTTCATGGGCTGAAGATGCCAAGCCTTTACATTTGCAGAGGGAGTTCTTATGTAGTGCCTTGAAACCTGTGGACAGTACCACCCAAAGCTGATGGCATTATGCCAGGATTCATTGTGGATGGTAATCAGTCAGCTGAAACCCCCTTTGTTTCTCTTGCTGTGATTTTGGATAAATATTGACACATCTTTATTTTAGAAAATATCAAATGGATATTAGTGTTATGTTTTAAAGATTCAAAAAGATAATAATGTGCAAGGTATTCAAGTATGTGCAAGCAGCTGTGGTTTTGCTTTCATAAAACTCTGAAATATTCAAATCATTTAAAATAACACCACCAAAAAATAATTTTAAGATTCTATTTCTGATGTCTGCGTTTGGAAAACAGAGTGATTTTACATCTGAATTATCAGTATAGATACATGTTTGTATGATAAAAATACAGTGATATTGGCCTGCAGGACAAGGCACTGTAAGAAACATGGTTACTAACAGCAAGAATTTTTCAATGGCTTCGGGTGTGAATTTGATCTTGATGATGAATGACTTCCTCTAACCAACGTTTGTTATGTTATGTGATAAAAACTAGAGAAGGAAGATCATCTAAAGGGATTAGTGCCTTCTGACAGAAGGAGGGAATGGTTCCTTTAAGTACTCAATGCTCATAATGAGAACATGAATAAATTTGTACAAAGCCAAAGCCCCATCTAGCTAGAGTGGCTAAGGGGTTATTTTTCTTCTCTTTAAACACTGAAAAGGGACTTTGGTTTGACCCTAGCTCATTTTAGGTATGTATTTGTTCAGTTAGGAATAATAATTCTCAAATATTTTTATAGAGAGGGAGAAGTAGTTACGTCTAAAGAGATTTCACAAGGTCAGAGGCACTCCTTAGTAAGTCTCTCATTTAAATACTTACAGTTATATCTAGGCCAAAGGGGTTTGTTCAAGTTCAGCTGATCATCTGTACAAGATAGAAGCAGAATCCTGGAATAATGCTGTTCCAGTTCTCTTGTCACCTCTCCTATATACCTTTTCTTAAATACAGTCCCCCAGGGAGACACTCCCCCACCCCGGGCTTCAGGGTTGCCTCAGGCAAGCCCTGCAGTGGATGGGTTGGATTCAGGTGGAATCGGTTGTGTCGGGCGTGAGGCAGCCCTGACCTCTCCTCACATAGGCCCCTGCAGCCCCTGCGTCCAGCACCTGAGCATGGGAACACGCTGTTTTTCTTACCTCCCCCAGAACAGGCAATCATGACATTTTTAGTTCCTTTATTCACGCAGTGTTTCATTTTCGTTTTACCATGACTGCCGTGTGTACTGATTGTATGTGGTAAAAGCTTACTTTTTTTATATATTGTATACTGAACAGTTTTGCCTTTGGCTGGTATATCCTTTAAAGGATGAATGCAACCAGGATAAGATTTTGCATTTCATGTTGAATGGAGAACTGTGGGCAGTCCTGTGCATTTTGAGGTGAAATACAGGACCTAGCCATTTTGCTGTAAGAGAGAGGTGGAGGACATATACTTCCCAGTGACCCTTGTAGACCTCTGGATATAATCCAAAGGCAGGCTGGAGGTGATGTTATCTGCTGCTGTTCTGCATTTCTGTAGCTGCTCCTCTACTGTTCATCCACCCCACCAGGGTTTCTAGGCACCAGAGCCCAGGGTGTCTACAACAAAGAACAAACCCTAATTGACCATAAAGATCACACAAACACAGTGCGATCTGCTGAATCCATTTTATTTCCGGTAAGTCATCTGAATAATTTCAGAAGCATTAGCCACTCTGCTACTGGTGGCTGCTGCCACTACTACTGCTACTGGTATGGCGGTACCAGCCAGAAATAGTGCTGGCAGTGCTTGTCCCTGCCCATTTGCCCTGCCTTCCACCTTCTAAGCTCTGGGTCATTATAGAAGAAGACATCAATCCCAGTTACAATGGATCCTTACATTCCAAAGACAATTATGAATATTTCCAGCGGAATACAATTTATCTTTTGTACAATGTGAGTAAAGACATGCAGGACATAAAATCTGCCTCTAGTTCTTGAAACTGCTTTTGGATCTGGTAAGTATAGAATCATAAAATGATGGAATAGTTTGGGTTGGAAGGTGTCATGGTTTAAGCCCAGCCAGTAATTCAGAACCATGCAGCCGTTAGCTCACTCCCCTCCTTCCTTCCCCCAGCTACCAGAGGGATGGCGAGAAGAACCGAAAGAATGTAACACCCACAGTTTGAGATAAGAACAGTCCAGTAACTAAGGTATAACACAAACCACTACTGCTACCACCAATAATAATAATGATAAGGGAAATAACAAGGGAAGAGAATACAGCCACTCATCATCTGCTGACCAATACCCAGCCCGACCTGAGCAGTGATCTAACCCTTTTGGGTAACTGCCCACAGTTTATGTAGTGAGCATGACGTGCTGTGGTATGGAATACCTCTTTGGGTCAGGTGTCCTGTCTCTGCTTCCTCCCTGCTTCCCCTCCTCCCTGGAAGAGCATGAGACTCAGAAAGTCCTTGGTCAGAGAAAACATTACTGAGCAACAACTGAAAACATCGGTGTTATCAGCGCTGTTCCCAGGCTGAAAGTCAAAACCACAGCACTACACCAGCTACTAAGAAGAAAAATGACTGCCACTGCTGAACCGAGGACAACTATAAATGTAAATTTTGAATGTGAAAGTTAACATAAGGCAGTCTTGAGGCAGGAATTTTTAATGGTTCACATAGATTTAAGAGCTAGGTCTTCAGGGCAAATTACTGCTTTTCATCTCTAAGAGGTTTAGAAATGATGGCATTATCAATGTAAACTTTCAGCCCTGCACAATCAAGCATTTAAAGGTAATTGCAGGCAATTATAGCAGATTTTGAGGGTTGTTGAGGGGTTTGCATAAATACTATGTTTAAAAGGACTGCATGTAAATAAAAATGTGGATTTACATAGCTGTCATCTTGAAATGTTTCTAAAAAGGAGTCTCCTAAACAAAAGTATGTGTGACAAGAGACAATTCCAGATCCACTAGCAGAAGAGATACTCTTGTAACTAGACCACCCCAATAAATACCTTTAGAAACAGCCAGGCAGCAATGCTAAGAAAGAGGACAACGCTAAAGGAGATAACATCTGCCACATAAATAATTAAACAACTGGCCAAACATATTCTGCTTTCTTCTTCTGCAAAATAATGGCTAAAGTATATGTTGGAAGTTGTGAGTGAAAATAATTCTGGGAGAAATGTCACAGAAGCGGGAAGGTCAGCGCCGGTCATGCCACAGCTGGGAACTGGGCGGGGATTCCTCTGGCAGCCAAAGGCAAAGCACACTCCCGCTGCTGCTGATAAAATCTGCATAAACACGAGTTTTACCGCATTTCTTAAGAACCAAACACTTTCATTACTCAGAATTCCCTGGTCTTATTAGTAAAATGAAAAATAAAAATATTGCTTGCAGGGAAGAAAAAAGCTAAAAGAGAAAGTTCCAATTTTGGCTTGTTTGCAAGAAACAGAAAGTGACTTTTCTTCTTTTCTTTCCCTCCTCAACCCAAGATGATTTTGAAACACATGTTTTGGGCTTTACTTAATAGCAAATAAATTTCGAATGAAAAATGCTGGGAAGAAGGAAGGGAAAAAAATAGCCTAGGTGGGAAAGCACTTGGGTGACTCTAATGAGTATATTCCCGCTCTCTGGGGAGAACGTCTGCAAATTCGTAGGGAGCCAGCGAGCCCGGGTTTATCCCTTATGCCTGCGTTTATCCCTTCCAGGTCTCACGGAAACCCGCAGCGCCCGGCCCAGCTCGGACCCGGGCAGGCGAGCTCCAGGGTGACGATTTCCATCCAACACCGCACCCGCTCAGCCGCTGCGCACCGGTTTGCTGCGGGACATTGGGAGACCGGGAAGAGCACCTGAGATTACCGAAACGAAACCAGCTCCTGCGTGGGGTTGGACAGGGCCGTTCTCACCCACCCCGGGACCTCCCACCGCTTCACTTCCACGGGGCCAAGCCCAGAGTAGGAGCACCGCATCCTTACGGCAGATGAGCCCGTATTTCCCTGCCGAGGCCACCGCTGCTGGGGCTGCGCCTTTAAGGGGCCAGGGGAGGCGGTGGCAGGCGGGATCTTGCGTGCTGGGGCCTCTCCCTCCTTTCCTGCCTCCGCCGCCGGCCGGGCAGTGGGCAGTGCCCGACGGCCGCCGCGGCGAGTGAGGAGCGGGGATCCGCAGCCATGGCTGTGCCCCTGCGCCGCCGGCTGCCGATGCTCCTGCTTCTTCTGTTAGCAGCCGGTGGGCTGCGGGCGGCGGAGCGGAGCAGCAGCGCCATGGAGGAGCTCGCCACTGAGAAGGAGGCGGAGGAGAGCCACCGGCAGGACAGTGTGAGCCTGCTCACCTTCATCCTGCTCCTCACTCTCACCATTCTTACCATCTGGCTTTTCAAGCACCGCCGCGTCCGCTTCCTCCATGAGACCGGCTTGGCTATGATCTACGGTGAGTCCCACCGCGCCCCGGCCAGCGCTGCCCGCGCCTCAGCCCCGCTGCTCTCCTCCCCTTCCCCGGGGCAGCCGGCTCCCTGAGGGCCGGCGTCACCCCCGGCAGGTGCCGGCAGGGGCACCGGCGGGTCCCTGTCCTCGGCTGCGCCCTCGCCGGCCTCGCAGAACCGAGTCAAGGGGTGGGAGGGCTGCGACCTCGCGCCCCCATCGCGGCTGCCGGGCGCCAGCGCAGGGGTAGGCCGCGCCCTGGGGGGGGCACAGCCCATCAGCTCCCGCATCCCGTCACCCCGCAGGAGCCTTTCCTGTGTGAAAAGAGCGTGTTTAAACTTTGTTGTTGTGGGGTTTGCTCCTGACTGCTTTCATGCCGCTGTCACGCGTGGCCTGAGTTTGCTGGTTAGCGACTGACCGCAGTGGTACCAGGCACCCTAGACAGCGCCCGCAGCTCGCCCTAAGCCCACCTGGTAGAGTAAGGACTGTACTGGATAGAGTTTGTCCTCTCCAGCCCCCTCTGTGTGCAAAGGGAAAGTAAATTTCTCTGCAGAAGCGGTTGTGGGGATGATGGTTTGGAGGAGCGGAGCTCTGCGCCGATGCTATTGGTGGCTGGCGCGGAGGACCGCAGGTGAACCTCGCCTGGTGCTGCGGCGGACTTGCTCCGCTGCGAGAGCGCGCAGTTGTATTCTGTGTGCCGTTTGCTACGCAGCATAAACGGTTGTGATGAGGAGCAGCCATCCGTTTGAAAAATGATTTGTCTGCTGGTGATTGGCTACTACTTTAGCACCGAGGGCATTTCTTCTTTATGAGGTGAGTCGGTTCCTGATGAACGGTGTGAAACACCTACCCGGTGCTGGTCAGGATAAGCATATTGAGGGTAGCTGCAGATGAGAAATTCAGCACTCGAGGGGAGGGGAAAAGAGAACTGTTTCCTCTCTGATGAGTACTACTGCTCTTGAGAGCTATATGATTGCTTGCAAAGCAGTGGAATTTTCCTCTGCTGATGCTTCTCTTAAACCATCCCAATTTGCTCTTAGTCACTGATCCCTTTGCTGCATTGCTGTATCTTTCGCATATGCTTGTTGCTGAAAACTGGTAAATTAATAATTAGGCATATAAGTAAGTTCTACACTAGCGTGGTAGTGCTTAGCTGCTAAGTAGTGTTCAGGAAGGGGTAGGTTAACTGTATGTGTACTGACAGGAAGAGATGGGGTAAGGTTGTATTGAAGATATTGTTTAGATAATATGCTGGTGTTGTCACCTTCAGAAAGTTCATCTGTTTTCTATGACCATTAGCTGGTTTAGTTTATGGTGGAAATCCTGCATATGTGGGAGTGCTAATGTATGCAATACAAGTACCAGGGCACTGAGGGCATTTGGGTATGTGTTTTGATAAGCTGTGTGGGAAGTAAGAAGCTGTTCCACTGGAGAACTTTTACTTCCCATAAAACTCAAATTAGTTTACTATAATATCCAGTTCCTGATCCATGAAATGGATGCTAGATTCCCAATTTAACATACAAGTGCTGAAATGGTGTATTAGGAAAGGTATGCAGTAGCCATTTCTGCCTATAAGCAGCACTGCTGAAAGAAGGATTGGCTCTAACCATTGCATATTCTTGGTGTATTCTTCCTTGAATCATTTTCTTTTCATAGATCATCCCTCAATACACTCATCTTCTAAATGAGTCTCTCTAGTCTACCAAAATACATGATCTCTCTCCCAAACAGACTCTTGCTGTGTTGTGGCAAACATCTGAGGAAACATGCTTAGTGAGTTCAGTTCCTTTCTAACGTTTAACCTTCTTGGCAGTAAAACTCTGCTGAGGCCCAGCTTCACTTAAACATTTTGCAGACTTCCTTTAGAGTAAAGAAAAGGACATTGCAAGTGTCATAATAACTGTCTGTTATGCTTCTGATAACCAGGTTTCATTCTTCAAATACGCGCTTCTCTTCTTCATTGTCACTTAAAGGACAGTGGCAAAACTGAGATGAGTTTCTATTTTGCTGGTAACTTGGTATCTGAAAAATGCACTTTTTTTGGGGGGGTGTGTGTGTGTTTGTTTGTCTTGCTTGTGTGTGTGTTTTTAACTACGTATGTATTTAAAAGGCATGTGTTTGATCAGTCTGACTTAAACATAAAATCATTAGGCAGTATTTCAACCAGAGTTTGTAGTCATAAAAGCACAAACACCAAACAAACAAAAGTCAAACACCCAACAACCCCCCCCAAGAAAAAAAAAAAAAGAAAAAGAAAAATGAAAGAAAAAGAACACATTAAAAAAAAAAAAAAAGCCCCCCAAAACCCCCAAACACTCAAGCCAGTTTTGGGTTCTAGGTTCTCTCCTAAGGATGTATTTAATAATATGTTAATGGTGCAGGCTCCAAATTCTGCACACTAATTTTTCACAGGTAATTTTCATATGGTTTTATGTTCAAGACTGCAGCACTTGTACGACTTACATTCAACTTTTTAATGGAAAAATTGAAGTGTTTCTATCACAGTGATTTCCAATGTTACCCAAATAAGTGGCTTTCACTTACAGGAGAAGTAAGTCAGCACTTCAGTGCTGATTAATTTTCATTATGGAGACCATGAGCTGGAAAAAACTGCCTTGTTGCACCTAAAACCCCTCAAAAATTGTCAGTTTCAAGGTGATGAATGTTTGAATGATGGTATTGGATGAAATACACATTTGACTTGAGCTAGTTACAACTGCAGGTCTTGATGGTTGTTAGTGAGCTAGTTACAACTGCAGGTCTTGATGGTTGTTAGTTTCTTTTGCTTTTTAAGAGGTGATGGAGTTGGGTTTCTTTTTATCTAGCCATGATTAATTTAATGTGCAGTGAGACCTCTTTCAAAGAGACTACAGTAGCCATCAGGTAGCACAACACTGGCTGGAAACAGTGAGCAGAGAAGCTGCTTCCAGAAGCCAGGGCTTTAACCAGCATCCAGATTTGCTGTGTTGTATACAACTTCATTGTGCTAGCTGCTTTGATTGAAGATTAAAGTGTCATTAAAATCATTATGTAGTCTTTCCCTGTTTCTTATTTCCTGTGTTGTCACTGTTCTTCAACAGACAGTCGCTGCTTGTTTGCCGGTGTTATTCTGATGTGTTAAATATCTTTCTCTGGAAATGTCTGTTGAGATGTGAACTAACACAGAACTCATATGGGTGTTTGATGACTTGCAGCCCTGTTCCCCCCCCCCCCCCTTTTTTTTTTCTTTGGTGATGTGCAACTTAATCTTGTTTGTGGTGAAGCAATAGGAAAACTTCAGCTGCGCATGATAGATCTGGCAGTTGTGTATGTGAAGGTGGAAGGAACCTAACTTTTTTGAATGTCTTCAGATACTTTTTGTCGAAAGCGGCGTGTTTGGGTGCAGTACAGATTTGAAAATAAATATGCACCATAGCACTGTACTATGATCACCCACAGGTCATTTCATAAGATGTACTTGGTTTAGAAAGTGCTAAATACCATTGAATCTGGTCTTGAAACTGTAACAAGGGGGTTGCTTCTGTGGAAGTTAAATACTTGCAAATGCTGCACAGCTGCTTCAGCAACAGTGTTACTAATGTAAGTCATTATGGAGCAATTAAGAAAACCCCAAACAACCAACCCATAACAGAGCAATTAAGGAATTGAGACTTCGATGACACATGTATTCCAGCTTGTGATAGTGATCATGATGCTCCTTTGTCTTCCTGCTGGTCTGAGTCCCAGGAGCTGTGTTTTACTTGACTAGGTTCAACAGAGAGATACACCAACTTGGTGTTTGGCCGGTTTCTTCACCCTCTTAGGAGCATCCTCATCTGATAGGGCACCAGAGGACATGGACTGTGCACCTCAAGAGCTCTAGGAAGAGCTTAAAGATGGGAAGTGATGGCAGGCTCCCAGCATCCTGCTCCTGAAGAAGCAGTTATCTGGATAAGTAGATGTGCCCCAGCAGATCCAGTGGTATAACTCCCATTAGGCAATTTGTTTGTCCCTTTTCAAAATCAGTAATTTGGGTGTCAGTCCTACCAGGTGCCTTCTCAACTGTGGTGGTGTTCTGGAACTGTCTGGAGGCCACACATGCTAGTGCTGCAGGTAAAAGTAAAAGCAAAATTGGACTTTGGTGTGGAGGGAGAAAAACAATATATGAAAAGGCATGTAAAACTTCTATTACCTTTTGTGGATCACAAATGAGAGATGAGGTAAATGTTGAGGATGAAAACATCATTTTTGTTCTGAAATACTCATTATCAGTCTAAGTTTCTGTATCCATAGTGTAGATACAGAAAAGGCCTATTTTTAGCTCGTGTGGCTGTGGCACTGTCTGTTACAATTTTAGTCTCGACGCATGCTAGAGATACCTGACACATCTCCCACAGCCACCAAAATAATGGCAATGTTGGTATTTAACGAGCCACTTTCACACAAGCCTTCTAATAATAGATTTAGAAGCGTAACTCTCAGCACCTAGGTTTGAGAACACCACCCTTTCTCTGGCAACCTGCTTGTTCTTCTTTCATGGGCTTTCGCATAAGTCTCGCTCAGTTTGTTGGCTGCTCGGGACATTTTAATTGTATTGCAAATCTCCTCTGTAAGCAAGCTTTGTGGTCTGTAACCGCATGGAGCTTATTTTATCTTGTGAGAGATTTTAGCAGAAATGCTGTGTATCTGTTGTTAAGCTGTTAATCTGTTGTCAGATTTGTTCTTCAGGTGGGATAGTTGAATAGTTTAGAAACTGCTAATATTTCTGAAATCAATAGTTCTGAAGTATAATTCAGCTGTAGTCCTCGGAGCACAGAGCAGTGATTTTTGTGGGGGTTTTTGGTTGTATGTGTTTTGTTGGTTTTGGTTTGGATTTTGGATTTTTTTTGGTGTTTTGATTTTTTTTTTGGGTGGGGGGATGTAGTGGTGTTGGGTTCTTTGAGGTAGGGCAGAGGTTTTCGTAGCAATAACTTAAATTAGTTCATTTTTTCTGTTAAATTCAGCTTGATGGAATGTTCTATCAAATCAGCACCAGAATATCCTTCTGATTACCAGCATGATCTAAAGGAGAGAGAAATGCAAACCTGGGTTTCCTCTACATGACACAGGTGGCTGTTAGAGCTGGTATTGCTCTACAACACCATGTGGTTGTAGAAACCAGGGTGAGGCTTAAGGGGAAGAGGCTGCTTTGAACGTACTGTGATTCTCATATGCATTAAAAAGATATCACTAACAGATGCCAATTCTGTAATATTGCAGAGCTCACACCTGCCTGCCTTCCTGCCCTGTGTGTGTGCTCAGTGATGGGCTGTGTTGGTTGGAGTGCACTGAACTGTGGGTAGGCAACCTGATGTCTGATGCACAAGCTTGTTTTCAGACTGTAAGATGGTCCTGCAGTGCATGAGATGTTAGCGTTGCTCTTGTCTAGGATCTGTAGGCACTTGAAGCTTTCCTTAGTCTGCTGCTGAAGATTTTTTGCAACTTTTCCAATTTATCTTTGCTACCTCGCAATAGAAATGTATCTCTAAATAGGTCCTCCAATGAATCTTCCTGAAACAACCCAAGGACTGAGCTCCCTGTAGATGCAAAGTGTCTGTAAGTATTATAGTACCTTTCGCTCTTGGTGCAGGTGAGAAAACTGCCAAGAGGATGATGAGGGAGTGTATAAAAGCTGTCAAGTCCCACAGGATACCCAGAGCCACTTGTCAGGTGCTGGAGGTGTCCCCATCTCAGTGCTGCTCTACCTCATCACTGGGACTCTGTGTGGTTTTGGGAGGAGGTGGATGGGACAGATAGGGTCTAGATTTTTAGCTGTCTCCTTTCTGCTTGGTTACTTAGGCCTTTGTTTTATAGATGATCACAGAAGGGTGGTGGGGAGTGCTTCCTTGGCTATGTTAACAAAAATCTATGTAGCAACTGGTGTGTAATTTTATCTCTGGGTTTCACAATCCTGCATTGGATTATACCTTATTCAAAACAAAATGAACAATACAGTTATTGTTCTTTCCAATATTTAATTTAAAAAAGCTGTGGTGGACTGAAGTGATTCTGGTTGTGCCTTCTCTTGTGGTGTCTTTTATAGACCTTTCTCACTTCCTGTGCTGTAGAAAGACTAGAGCATTTAACACTGAAATCACTTCACTCAAAGCGATTATGTGCACAGCAGGAAGTGCCTCTGCTTCATCTGTACAACTGGTCCTGGGAAGCATTTAGGTGAAGGAGTGAAACCTGTGAAACACCTTTCTAAATCACTGCGTTGCCTCACTAACAAAGCTGAAACTCTAGACTTCTGTTGCATGTGCTCCCAGCACAACTGGAGACAGGTGTAAGCCTTGGTTCTGGCTTGGTGTAGCTCAGACTCTCCCTTCTCAGGAGACTGGCCTTGCCTCCAAACTGGGATGGTTTCCGACAGCACACAGATAGCTCTGGGAGCAGTGATAGGCAGGCTACATCACCTGTGACAGAAAAGTGTCCTGGTTCAGCTAGCTACCTTCCTCTTTGTCCTCTGTCCTCACAAAACTGGCTTTGTGGGTTCATAGTAGCTCTCTTTTCCCATCTTTCCTCAGGAAAATAGGCTTCCCCTTGCCACACTAGACTGTAGGATAGTTTAAGACAACGTCTTTGAAGAGCTGGGTGAACCCTTTCGCTTGCTTCTGATGGGGAGATATTTCTATCCCTATCCCCTGCTATCTGAACCCTAACCATTTTCTCCATTAGGTAGAAGTGGCATTATCCACCCCCCTACCGATCTAGAAAGCAAAAATTTGAAGCACGAACCACAGGTCAGCCATCATTTTAAACAAAAACCCCTTAGAGCTGTGCAGTGTTATCGGACGCCTCCTGCAGCCCAGCCTGTTAGGGGTCAGAAGTAATAACAGTTTGCAATCCCTCTTTAGCCCTTTAACAGGTTCTGTATATCATGGATGCTCTTTCCTTGCTCACGTGCTGGCTGCTGTGAGTCTGGCACGGAGCTGCTGAACTGTCCCTGTTTTTTCAGGAGACAGCCTCAGTATTTAACTGAAAGCTGTTGTTTCCACTCTGACAGCCAGAAATGCCAGCTTGTAGACTTTTTTTCTTTCTTTTTTTTTTTTTTTTTTTTACTTCAAGAGTCCTTATTTATGACTCAGGATTAATGCTTTATCTCCATTTACTGCTGAACATAGCCCTTCTCCCCCACACTAAGTGGCGTCTATATTGAAACGATGTGATACAAGCAATTATATTTTTTAGAAGGGCATTTATCTTGAAGGAGTTTTTACTGGTGGTGTAATAAAACCGCAGTTGTTCTCAGCAGATCAGATAATTTCTGTGTCTACCAGAGATGGGTAATTTAGCTCAAATGCACTGCTTTTTTTTTCCTCTCCCTATTAAAAAGCACTTCAGTCTGCAATTAACTGAGTGTGAAGGGAGGGAAGAGAAATGGTACAAAACTGCCTTTTTTAAAAATTTCTTCATTTTTCGGACAATTCACTTTAAAGGTACCTTGAAAGTTATGGGGGAAAAAGGTGGTGGTTTTGTTTTGTATTGTTGTTTCTTTGATTGGGGAGAAATAGTTGAAGGCTCCCTCTCAATTAGAGTAGAGGAGGTGAACTGCTCTTACCCAGGGGAAGTGCATGGTTTCTGTGCTTTCTTCCTGGCTTCAGTATTTTGTTTTCCAAGGCTGAGCTTAAGCTTTGCATTTCTCTTGATACAGCTATATGTGTGAGTGATGCATGGAAAAAGATGCCACAGCTACCTGATAGGTCTGTCCTGGCAAATCCCTTGTAGATGCAGCATTGCTGCCAGGAGGTGTCTGTGCACTTGGCTGCATCCTACCCTGGAAGGCCCAGCCATGGTGTAGCTCTGCTGCTGCTCGTGGTCCTGCCCATGATGCTGTGTTTGTGGGCTTGTAGATCTGCTGCAGCCTGCACTACTTCTCCATAGCTGTTCTCTTCTCTGCTTGTAGGGTTTGTTTTTTTCTCAAAATACCCCTGCCCTGTTGAAAAATGTCCATAGCAAACGGTTTTAAAGGCAGCTGGAAGCCACTGAAATACTTGGTGCAAACCTTCAGTGCACATTATGACTGTATAACTTTTCTACTGTTACCTTGTATAAGCTCCTTGGAGTGGGCAGTTTGAACAGCAGGTTTGTGGGTCTGATGGACACCTTGGTGTGCTGCCTTTGTGGAAGTGTTTAAATGAAGTGGTATACTTGTTCGGAATGCCATGCCTCTCCATAGGTGTCTTCGCTTCCCACGTAGGCTTAAAAAAACTTAATTAGTACTGGGGATGTATTTTTGTTTTCAAAATAGGTGCTCTTTGACTTTTCTCCTGCTCTTTCATTATGAAGCTGGGGACTATTCTTAACAGCAAAGAACAGAGGTGGAAATCAAGGATCACAATATAAATGTGTTCTAAAATGCCATTAACTTGCTTGTGCATAAGATGACAATCTTCAATGTGCTGGCTGTGTGTGAATGTGTGGTGTATGCACCTGCAACTCTTGCCATCAATAGCTAGCTGAAGAGAAAGCTTCTCATGTGGCTTGGTGTCCCCTACGTATGAGGCTCTTCCTTGTGTCAGCTCTGCAGCATGGCATGGATTGGTGCGAGCCTGCTGGGTTGTTGCTTCTGAGGCTCAGATGCTATCACCTTAATTCAAGAATCAGATTAAACACGAAAACTGCTGTTAACTTTTGCCATAACTTTGAATCATAGAATAGTTAGAGTTGGAAAGGACCTTAAGACCATCTAGTTCCAAACCCCCTGCCATGGGCAGGGACACCTCCCACTAAACCATGCCACCCAAGGCTATGTCCAACCTG
>JANRGW010041569.1:0-13304 GCA_024733675.1 Psilopsiagon aymara | reverse complement strand
CAAGATTTTGCCAGGCACAGAGGTGAGGCTGACTGCTCTGTAGTTCCCCGGCTCATCCATTTTCCCCTTCTTGACAACGGAGGTTGTATTTCCTTTTTTCCAGTCATCAGGAACTAGTGTGATATGCCAATACAAAGATGTTATAATTGGTGATAATTTGAAAATAACAAATGTCTCATCACAAGGATATGACTGGCTTTGGTTTGTACTCTTTCAATCCTTTAAAATGGATACTGCTTCCATAGTAATTCTGAGAAATTAGGACTTTTTTACCCCACCCCTTCTTAGCACTTGATATTAAGTCCTCCATTAGAGAAAGGGGATCTGCATTTGAAGTGTCATATGCCTCTCTGCTGTTGTTTTACTGCTTCACCATCCTTCCTATTTGCTCTTTCCTTCATGTCAGTCTTCAGTGTGCTTACTGATTGTGCAATGGTCTTCCTCTTTTGAGCAGCCTCCTTATCCATGAGATAGCTTTACTGTTCTTCCTTAAATTGTCTTTTTAGCAAATTGTTAGTGTTCAGTGCCAAAATTCACCCTCTCCTGCAGCTGGAGAGCTTGCTTTACAGCCTTGGATGAACGTACATGTCACATGTTATGGAGTTGGACACTTGCCCCCTCCAAAACTCTGCTGAGGCTGAAGATAATGTATTTACATACCCTGTACACTCAGCACCATTATTTGCAGTCTTTGAATCTGGCTGGTTTTTGTAAGTGAATTACAAGTTACTTTTATACTCTGAAGTATTTAGAAAAACCCAGACATTTGGAGAAGCAGAAGCTTTATCTGGGCATGTTTAAAAATTATCTGGGTTGTTTTTTCATGCAACAGCAGTCATCAAAGAGCTAGATAGGTTCTGCCTAATTGATACTGTGCACGTCTCTGTATGAGCAATGAAGCTGATGACTTAATGCACTTGAGAGAGGGAGAATACAGTTCATGCTATATTTATGTTTGCTAGTAGATCCTGTATTTAAATTTGTTATTTTTGTCTTGAAATACCAACTTATTCCAGTGGGCTTTTGGATTTGCTATGTAATTGTCTTTTTCTAAATAGCCTTTGGAAACTGAACGCAATAGAAGAGTTCGGCAATCAGAGAGCTTCTTGGCTAGTCAGGAGGGATATGCCACCTGAGGTGGAAGGGGCATTCAGAGAAGACAAGAAGCAGTCTGTGGAGTTGGCATAAATGACTATGGTGCAGTTCTGCAATGGCTGGAAAATACAGGAATAACCTTGGAGGAAATTAACTTGTGTAACTGCTTATTCCTACTGTGGAAGTGCCACCTGATTGTTCCACACGGATTATCTTTTGTATTGTAGTTTAATATTATGTAATGTTGATTATTAATTGCAGAGAAGGGTAACTTCGCACCTTCTGTGGACATGTCTAGCAAGGTTGGCCTTAACATCCTTTACTGTCTCACAGAATTGAAGTAGGCAGTTCTACTTGTTTAGCTTGTCTTGAAGCTTTATACTTCGACAGCTGTAACAGCTGCACAGCATAAAAGGTATGGTTTTGTCATACTTATCTGCAATACTAGTGTTTTGCAGGGAGCATATTCCCAGCAGACACTGCTTACAGTGATTCATTCTCAGACTGAGGTGTTTTGAAGGCATGATGATATGAGTGAGGTAGCCTTAATGCTGGAATAGACTTTCATATGGGCAACTGAGTGTCAATACAACATTTCAGCCTGTTATTGCTTTTTAACTCTGCATGGCAGTATTATCTAACTTAGCAAATATTTTCTTTATGAAGTTGATTTTTATCTCTAGAAAACTTTCAACCATATTCACATGTTTACCTGCTCAGCCCCAGACATTTTTTTCACACTTCAGGAGCTTGAATAGAAAGACTGTGTTTCTGTACCAGGTTTAATTTTTCTCTAAAATTCTGACTTACTGAGGTCTCAGGGAGTTTGCTACGCCCAAATTGTTTCTTGAAGAGAAGAAGCCTCCTTGGAAGACACACAGACTTCCTGGGCTTCCAAAAACATCCAGTGGATGACCATGTTCCTAATGATCTTTTACAGAGATTTATAGACATGAAATGAATCTTTTATTCAGCCCTGCATGACTGAAGAGCTAAGTGAGCGATTTCTTAATGGTGACCTGCTTGTTAAGCTGCAGTAACTAAATGTAATTCCAGCATACTCAGTTTTTACATGTGCCTGCATGAAATGGAGAAATGTCAGCATAGACATCTTAGTGATACCTAGCACTTGACTATGTTCCACTTCCCCTCAGGGGACTGTAAAAAGAGTTTATTGCTCTTACCGGCAAATGCTTGAGTGTATTTATCTCAACACTATCAGTTTTTGACCGCAGTGGTTTTGGGATCTCTTCCAAAATGCAAAACATTTCTTGTCCTCTACACTTCAGACAAAAATACCTGATTTCATTGCATTAGGTGCTTATGACATCAGATATATCTATTTTGTCTATCCTAGTTACGGGTGGGGTAAACTTTGCATTATGTGTTGCATGTACCTATGACAGAGCCCCTCTCCTAAAGACTGGAAGGTAAGCACAATCTACCTCATATGTATGAACACTTTCTTCTTAGCTTGTTGAAGCTAAGACATTTCCGTCAGGACTTCAGTCTTTAAGGTACTGCTTAAATTTTTAGTTATGTTCTTAAAAACAAAACCAGACAAACAGAAAACCATTTCAAAAGCATTTGGTTTGCTACTCTCACTGGCCCAAGTCATACCACAGAATGGTTTGGGTTGGAAGGAACTTTTAGAGGTCATGTAGTTCCAAGCCTCTTTGCTCACTTTCCTGCCTCTTCAGATCATGTGGTAATAGACTCAAGCTCTGAACAGCTGAAATAACTTGTCATTTTTTACTTCCTCCTGCTACCACAGTCTTCTCCATCTCTCAGACTGGATCCTAGCTCTCTACACATCTCCAGTCCAGGCTTTCATTGCAGTGTTCAGATTAAACTTTTACTGTTAAAAATATTTTTTTTCCCTTTAATTCTCTTGCTCTGTTGCAGTGTTCTCAGCTGTCCTCCTGGTTCTGTGTGTTTTAGAATTTTTAATTAATGCTATGTGAATCAGTGGTTGTGTGGAGTAAAAGGTAAAGTTGCCACTGTCTCTAGAAATATTTAATTATAGCAAGAATTAAACTAACATTGTTTAACTTGCTAATAGTCTGTGTCAAAAGCAAGACCTACTTCTTAGTTCTTGGACTTTCAAAGAAGGCTTAAAGTTTGACTCATTGGCAAAGTTCAGATTGCTCAGCTATAAGGAGAAAACTTGGATCACTGATAATTATTTACTACCAGGTTTATATTATAGAATTTTCTTGTAATGGCAAGTGAGGGAATTTGAGATAATTTGTAACACTATAATGAGTTTGTAAAAATAGTCTTTTAGCAAATCTAATTTTATGATGTCTTCAGAACTCTAAATTGCAGAAAAGGGTAATGCTTAAGAACAAAAGGTGGCAGCTTTTGTAACAATGGCAAAGTGCTGGAATCCAAATGAAGCAATATCTGCATGGTGTTTTCCAAACGCAGATCCTCGAGCTGGTCACATTTCTGACCCACGTGTGTGCACTCACAAACACCACGCATGCCTCAGAGCTGAATTTCTCACTTTCCAGAATAGCCTGTTCTTGTGTAATATTCTCTGAGCACAGAGACAGTTTTCTAATGCTTCACTTGATTAGAACCAGTATTTCTATGCATTTCACTTTGTATGGAAAATATACCATTTTATAGGTGGAGATAGTATTTCTTTTTCCTAATGTCTTCAAAAAAACCCTTGTCAACTAAAGAAACTTTGGCGCACTGTTTTTAAATTTCCTGAAGCATAAAATGAGTGCATATTGCATGGAGAACATAAAAGGTCTATGAACCATATATTGAAATAAATGTATGATCAATGCAATGTGGTGCACTGTAGGTAACCGTTAGGTGTGCTCCTCAGTTTGGCAGTTCTTATTATCAGTGATTTACTTTTGCACTGTATTTGCCTTACTGGTTGAGAAACTTGAAACAGCAGCTTGTTGACCAATACAGATTCATGGGAAGTTCCTGAGCAGGCAGGAGTTTAGTGTGGTTTGGAGGCAGTGGGCTTAATGTTCTGGGGCTGTTAAAAAGGACTGGGAAGACCTTACTCATTCCTTGTAGAAGCTGTTTGCCAGAGGGCCCTTCCATAATGCCTGGCTTCAAAGGTGAGGAAAATTAAATTGGAACCAGTATCCTGTTCTTAAAATGTCTGGAAGAAGAGCTCACTTTCATGCTGTAACTTGAACTGACCACGTTCTATGGACTTGGGGTTAGTACTGGGTGTTATATTTGCAGAACACATTCCGCTAGGCAGGTGGCTATATTGAGCAGGAAAATTTATCTATGACTTAGGTTTTGCTGTGCTTGAAGACCAAGCAGCTTTGCTGTAAGCTTCAGTGAGCAGGAGATCAGCCAGTACTGAAGAAGTCACCCACGTTGTCCAGAAGAAGCTGCAGAAAAAAATTGCTGGGCAACAGATATCCCAAGGAGAAATGCTTGGCTGAATTGTGTCTGCAGAGAGAGATGTAGCCAAGGAGAAGGCAGCAGATTCAAGTAGGACTTATGGAAATGGGCTGAGAGACTGACTATTGCGAAGATAGAAGTGTTCAGAGGGGATATGAATTCTTGGGATGACAAAACAGTTGCTGAAAACCTAGGATTTCTGGTCTAGGATTTTCATAGCTATATTCCTGGGTTATTTGGCAGACCTTCTACATAGTCTTTGGGTCACAGTCCAGGAACCTCAAGTCTTTGAGATGATAAATAGGAAATCCTGAAAAAGAACACTTTCCTTTGTGGTATTAAGTGGGGAGGGGGTTTCTGGCTGGGGGTGGGTTGTTGAACTATGTGGCATATGTTCTCAGAAGTAAATGTCAGTTGCACCATCTCTGAACCACTACAACTATATTGCTCATATGTAAAATATATGTAAAAATGTTTTTAGTCACCTGTTTGCGCTGCTGCTTTCTTCTTCCTACTCCTACTTGCTTGGCACACCTAGCACACATGATCATAGCAGGGAGCAGGGGAATGGTTGGGCCACTGGTGCTCGTTAGCCTAATCTAGGACCCAGTTATTCTGGCTACCTCTTTGTGTGGGATGGAAAAAATAAAGTACATGTGTGCATCAGCTCCATGAAATACCATATTAGTGTCCAAGCATTGTATTGCCTTAATAATTTTTGCCTCTTAAAGATGGAAAATAGTGCTAGATCTGAAGTAGGTGACAGGAAAAGTTTACTCAAAGATGCTCTGGAGACTCGCTTCTGAACTCAAATCATGAATTGTGATTCTGTCCTTGCTCAGTGATTTCCACCAGCATCGTCTCTTCTGTTCAGGATAAAGCAGAACTCTCTGCACTGAAGCAGCCAATGCTGTGCATGCTCTTTGCTCTTGTAATGATCATATAGGGCCCCAATTGTACATGATCTGACTTTGCATATCTTAACTGTGCCTATAACATGCCTGTGATTTTTGCTTTAGTAGCAGCTGTACAAACCAGGCAGGCTGCTGTGTCCCTTACAAAGAAGTGCGAGTGCTGAGTAGTATATTTTCCGCGTTGCCAAGTCTTAACCTGGCATAGAGGTGTGTGAAGTGATTTCTTGTGCCTTTTTTTCCTAGCCAACAGTTATAGAGAGAGCTGGTTTGTTTGTTTATTTGTTTTTCTTTTTTAATGGGATTTTTGGCAAAATAGTTAATGGGGGGAAGGGCTTTTTGTGGGGCTTTTGGTGTTTGCCATGGATCCCTTGGTATCAGTCACTGTGTGCATTAGTCATCTCATCAGATCCATTCAATCCTTAATTTCTGTTTGATTTGGTGCAAGGTTTTTAGTTACTGTTGTGACAGAATTGTGGCACACCTTGTTGACTTTCAGTTGAACTTAATGATGTATCTTCCACATAGGCTGCTGGAAAAGACGATCTTTTGCTTAGAAAGTAACCAAAGCTGAACCCAGTGCTCAAAGCAAATCTAATAGTGCCCAGTCGTGCTGGTTTCTGAATATGTAGATTTTATACATTTAATGATATTATCTGCCAGACATTTTTATTGTAATGCTTGTGGTTTACAATGTAGCTCGCGGCAGTCTGATGAGTGTCTTCCTGCTGATCCGGCAGTTCAGTCTGTCAGCATTTAGCATGAGTAACTGGGCACACCTTTTGTTTATGCTTTGTTAGTTTAACAGTCCAGAAGGTGACATTTTTTTCCTGCATCCATCTGGATCTCACAATCTGAAATGTTATGGTAACAATGATAATGCTGTACTCAACTTCTGCTGTTGCTTCCGAAATATTATAGTCATTTATGCCAGAAGAATATGATAGGCTAAATAGTCTACTTGCTTCCTTATGATAATTAGCTCCAATCTCAAAATTGATCCTCTGTGCCTAGGAGTATAATTAATAGGTAGCACTTTACTGTGACGGCAGTTAACCAATTTGATCTTCATAGAATTGCAGAATGGTTTGGGTTGGAAGGGACCTTAAAAAACGTCTAGCTCTGATCCCCTGTCATGGGCAGGGACACCTTCCACTATACCAGGCTGCTCAAAGCCCCATCCAGCCTGGCCTTGAGCACTTAACAACAATTTTCCACTTATTGTTCCTTAACCTGCTTATACTTCATAGCAAGTCCTCTTGCTTAAATTGATACAGTTAGCTAAATACTTTGCCAGAAACCAAGTAAATTGCAATGAATGTGTATTTTCTGGGTTGCAGCACCTATTGTGTAATACACTTTTAAAATTGGGAGGCAATTTTTTGTTCATATTAGGTTCTAGCAAAAGCACTCTGCAGCTGGTTCGCCTGCTGCTGAGGGAAGGCTCACTGGAGCAGTTATTCTCTCTAGGTCTTTGGCATGAATAGGCATCGCAGCAGTAATTTTTCTCAAGAACTACTTTAATTGCTGTAGCTTCAGAACGTGTCACTGTCAGGAGCTGACGTTAACATACTTTTTGTACAGAAGCCACAGAATGCTTCACAGTGCCTCCAACATTTCAGCATATCTAACCTGGTTTTATTTTTGTCATTACTTCTTTCTGTGCATTATCCCTAGACACAAAAGAGTGACAAAAGGTAGTCTTTTAGTGTGTCTGGGAGGAAGGTTGCTGCGAAACAACTTTATTTATACAGAGGCACTTTGCAGCTTTTGAAACACGGTATCTGAATGTAGTACTTCATAATCCCTTTTTTGACTCAATTTCCACCATTTTCCTGTTTTGAAGACTGTAGGTTTAATAGCTGACTGTTGTACACAGCAGCAAATGTTCAGTGCATGCTCTGAAAGCTTAGATTTTCTTTGGGTGGATTTTCATTATGGCTCTGTTGCTGCTCTTTACAACCCGAAGAAAGCCTGCATTCATAAGGATTACTGCATCTGCAAAGGATGAAGTATAAGTAGGAATGATGAACTCCAGTGGTCATGAATGGACAGATTGTTCAGGCATTTGTTCAATTGTCAGTGTATTGTGAAGTATTTGGCCTGGCAAAAAAATGTTAGCTTTGGGTAACATGCTCGTTATATTAAAAGCACAGTAGAATATTCAGACACAGTGTATTCCAAGATAGTATGCGAGCTGTTCATGTATCTCTCTTCTTAATTCATGTATTTCTCACTAATAGCTTGTAACTTTAGGTTGTAATTCTCTTTTCCACTGCTGGCTGCACTTGCCTTATCAGAGAAGTCTCACTACAAAGGTACTTGTAATTCTGAGTTGGGTGCTGTGTCATGTTCTGCCAGGTGCACTGAAGAAGGAAGACCATGCTGTACTGGCTGAAGATCAGAGTTGATTCTGGAGTCTGAAATGTTCTTTGTGTTCACAAATATAAATAGTACTGTGGCTGGGAGTTGCATGTCTTCAGATTACACTTCACTGCTGTCGTGACAAGTGGTAGTAAGTGCAAGTGTTTTCCATGGTGTTCTGATAAAGCACTTCAGCAGTTCTATTCTCAGAGGTACAAGTCTCTTCTAAATGCAGTGTTAATCAGGAGAAAGTGGTCACTGGGCAGCTCGTGTTCTCTTACGTCGCATGCAACATTTTGGAATGCTCCAATACCAGAGCAACTAAATGACATATCACGTTATCAGTTTGCTCTCGATAGAACAATCTGGTTCAACTATGAACAACATTTTCAATAGATAAAACATTAGAAAGCTAGTTCAGCGTCATTTAAAATAAAGAATTGGGATGAAATTGTTTGGTAAAGCATTTTGCAGGGTATGGGTACCTAATGTGCCTGGCACTGCCTGTGAGGATCAGAACAGACATCTCTCCTGTGACTGACTTGGGCTTCTGATTCCATCAATACAAGCTGGTTTAGCAACTGTACAAACCAGATATAACACTGCTGTACTGTATAAAAGTTTAATAAGTAATTATACAGTTAATACTGTACAAAAACTGTGATACTTATGTAAGTGCTATTTATTGCACACAGTATTAACATTCTGATATGAAGATGATTTCCTTGTATTTGAGTTTTTGCGATGGAATCTGTTTTAGTTGAATCAACAGGAAAACCCAGGGACTTTCAAACCCCTGGCAGATGTTAGTTGTGCTTTTTGAAGACGTCTACAGTTAGAGATAACCTTTCCTGAATGTGTTTTGCTAGTGACAGTTTGTTACTAATGACAAGTCTTGCATAAAGAGGGTTTGAATAGCAAATTAAGAGCTTGAAAATAGTAGCTAAAATAGTAGCAATTTGAGATAGATATATTTAGAGGGAGGGAAGCAAGGGGCAAGAGATTTTTCCCTTGAAGACATAGTGCTATATAAACCATGTAGGCATGTTTTGAATCTTGGGTTTTTTTCAGCTGATCAGTGAAATTTTGTGCTCAGTTGCCATCTTTAGGATCTTTGCTAGTAGTAGACTTGACGTCACAGTAATGTGCTTTTTTGCAGCTCTCTGCTAATACATGTGTGTTCCCTGATTTGATGGGAATTAGTGTGACTGCACTTCCTGACATCAGGACATCTGTGGTTATTTCTGATGGACATTGTTAATTGAATATTTGCACTTCTGTAGGCATCAGTGGCCCAGCTGTTATCTGTCAGTCTGGATTTGCATTCCTTTATGGCCTGCTTTCAGCTGTAACAGTGTTTTTTAATCCTTCCTACTAGTTGGTGCAGTGCTGTGTTTTGGCTTCAGTCTGAGAACAATGCTGATAACACACCGATGTTTTAGTTGTTGCTCAGTAGCACTTATCCTGATCAAGGACTTCTCAGTCTCATGCTCTGCCAGTGAGGAGGGACACAGGAATCTGGGAGGAAGCAGGGACAGGACACCTGACACAAACTACCTAAAGGGGTATTCCATACCACAGCACATCATACCCAGTATATAAACTGAGGGGAGTTATCCAGGAGGGACTGATTGCTGCTCAGGTCAGTGGGTGGTGAGCAATTGTATTTTCCATTTATTCTCTTATTGTTTCCAGTTATTATCATTGTCATAGTTGGTATTCTTTCTCTTATCACTTTATTTTATTACCTATTATACTTTTTCTTAGTTATTAAACCATTCTTATCTCAACCCAAGGATTTTACATTCTTTTGATACTCCTCCCCATCCTGGCCAAGGATGGGAAGGGCCATGAGTGGTTATGTGGCTCTCAGTTGCTGGCTGGGTTTAAACCATGACATCATGTCACAGATTATTTTTGTTATGTTCCTGGTTTATAATTTTGATGGGTCCCACTGAAGGAACTGGCCTGTATTTGTACTTAGCTTCAAGAAGAGTGCTTGTATGTGATATATGGAGCTGTTATCATGTAACATGGCTCTGTAAAGTTTTCTTCTGTCTCCTATTCTTTGAGAATATGACTGCTACACTCTGAGGGTTCTCACAGCTGTTAAATCCTGTGATGTGTTTGAAGGGGAGTGCTATGACTTTATCTTGCAGGTAAAGAGTGGAAAGGACCAAGATCAAAAACATTACTGAACATCTAGTTGTCCCCCTTTTTATGCCTGCAATGGGGACTTCCTTCTCTTTATGCTCCCAGATATGCTCTTATGTATCACTGAAGCTTGGAAAGCCCACTATTCATGCAGACCTCTAAATACTAACTTCGAGAGTGCCAAGTCACATCCCATTGTAAATAGTGGCTTGTGGTTGTTTACATGACCCAGAAGCTATTATAGACTCAAGCTTGAAATGTAACTCTGCAGATAGCATGGCTTTGCTTTAAGGCTTTGTCACCCTTGGAAGAGACCCACCCTGCTGAAACCCTTTCCAAATTTTAATAAACAGGACATGGTCCTAGTGCGCAGCAGCCCCCCATGAGCTGTAGTGAGTCCTATCTTAATAAATCTAAGGCACATATGCAATGTTCTCATGTTCTGCCTGCTGATTTCTGGGAATGGAGAGCAATTTTCTTAAGCAATCTGAAATAAGTTGATTGTGCTTTATGTACAGAATGGGAACTTTGGTTTACTTTAGAAAATTGTTTTCTGCACAAAAACGTGCTATTAGAGTAAAAATAAGGTAATGGTAGCAGTAGGGGAGAGAAGAGACAAGTCAGGGGATGCAGCTCCATGCAGTTTTGGTTACAGTGTCTGCAGTTTGCTTCTTGGTTAGTGTTTTTGTCTCTGCTTCTGCAGCCTGTGATCCCCCAGCCTTCTTCCTCCCACGCACCCAACCCATGTTACAGTGCCCTCTCTGCTCCAGCGTCAGCGAGTTTTCTGATGTCCCTTGAGTTTGTACTGTTGTTGTGATTATGGTAAATATGGAAGCCTAAGTAAATACCTAGAACTGTTTCTAGTCTTTCATAACCAATTGCAGAACTGTGATGGAAGCCTCTTTGGAGATACTTATAAGCTAGTTTGGGTTTTTCTGCCTAGTAAGTGATTGATTTAACAGTACAGTGCAGAGTGTTTTCTCACTCTTGTTACTTCTTTGTCTTTCAGAAGTCTTGACTTTCTTTTTTTTGAATCCCCTTTTAAAATCTTGGAGGTCTTTAGTTAATCTTTTACAGCAAATGTATTTTAAAGCACACGCATTTCTAAGGATGAAACTTAAGTCTAGCAAAGTAACTTGTGAAATTTTTATTTGACAGAACTTGCCTTGCTTTTATAAGGCATTTCTTCAGGAACTAGAACTGTGAAATGTCACTGTTCTGACAGAAAATACTTTTTACTGCAAAATTCAAGTTACTTTAATACAAGTACTCCTTTTGCAAAATCTGCAGCAGCATAAGTTGAGGATAGTACAGAGACCACTCGGTCTGTAAGTGTTGGATTGCGAAGTCTTGGGTCTTGCTGACATCTCTGCAGTTTGGCCTTAATATGTAAAAAGCCTGTAAAATTGCTTATGCAACCTCTGGAGTGAAAATAGATCTTTTAAAAGCTATCTTGTGCCTGCGCTGGAGTTCTCACTTGGTTCTTTAAACTCAGAGGTGTGGTTACAACACCATGTCTGGGGGGTAAAGAAATAATCATCAGTTTTACTGCTCCATACGCTTTTTATTTTAAAATTCTAAGCAGTTTACAGGAAAAAAAAAACCAAAATATTTTGTATAGCAGAGCAAGGTCTTGGTTTTGCTCTTTGGTCGGTGGAACTATTGCAAGTTTCAGGTGGCCTTTTTGGGGGGTATTAAAAGGTAAAGTGGCTTGGCAGAGGCTGCTTGTCCAGCAAGTGCTACAGCCTGCATGTTCTGGTTGTCCACTTGATACGAAGTGTCTTGACAGGGCCTATGCTTTTCTAGTGGGAGCTGGCCTTGAAGGTGCAGGAGATGCATGAGGGATACAACCCACATCTGTTGGTGCAATGGCAACAGTCAAAGCTGCGAATAAAGGTCTGCTCATGTGCTAGAAAAGAGCAGCTGGTGCTGTTCCATAAAGACAAACTTTTTTGTCTCCTTCAGAAGCCATGGGGAATCTGGAGAAATACAGTCTGAATAAATTGGTTTATGCAGCATCTGTGAACATAAGGGCTCTTTCAATTCCAAACTTCTGATTTGAACTCTGGTTTTGTCTTTGGATACACAGGAGCTAATTTTCAGGGTTGTTAACTCTCTGCAGGTTCCCACCAGTGGGACTTATTTGTGGTAGCAGAAAGTGTTCATTCTCTGCACCTTGCATCCCAAATTTGCTAGCTTGAGTTGGAGGCTGCTGTTGAACCAGCTGCCTTGTTTGAGTTTTGGGCAGCCCAAACAAAAAAATCTGACTTGTTTCTTTCTGCAAACCCTTAGCCAGTAAGAAATCATGCACAAATTAATGAAAGTATTTTTCATTACGTTGGCATATTTCACAAGAAAAATTCATGATAAGCACAAGAATACTTTGAATTATTTTTGTGTAAGAAGCTGTGTGACTGAAGTTGAAAGTTACTGCTCTAAATTATGTGGTTTGGGAGTTTTCTAGAACCCTTCCAAAAAACTTTTCCGTTTTTAAACCCATGGAAGTGGCTTTTCTTAGGTCTTAAAAGTGGTTTTTGCAAGTAACTTTCAGCTGACATTGGAAGGAAATGAAAAAAAAAAAACCATTTTTTTTTTTCCTTTTTTCTTTCTTTCCTTTTTCCCCTGGAGGCTTCAGTAAAAATATTTTTTCTCTTTATTTATCTATGCAAATTGTAAATGCCCTGTAAGAACATCTCATTTTTGTTCTAATATGTCTCTAGAATTTGAACTTGAGCTTAAACTTTAGTAATTTTTTTTGTCAGACTTCAGTTGGTGCTTATACTACATCACTGTAATTTTTGTTTGCAGTTGATTACCGTTCTTTTCTCCACACCCATCTTGATGATCAGCCTGAAAGGTAAACATGTGGGAGCTCTTGCAAACTGCTAATGGCTTTAAAAGGCAAATTCTTAAATCAGAACTCTCTTCAAATGCACTAAAGACTTCCAATGTCCATAAAAAGTGAACTTCTTCATTTACAGCACTTTTGTGACTTTTGTAACAGGAATGACACAAAGTATATGTCTGCCTGTGGGATGTAAATGGGGTCAATTCTCATACTTTGAGACATGTTAAAATACAGCTTCTGGGATGTAGGAAGTATCATGTTGGGCTTAAAATGCTCACTTGGGCTGGAGGGCTCTAGCAGTGGGACAGAATCATAGAATCATGGAATAGTTAGGGTTGGAAAGGCCCTGAAGATCACCTAGTTCCAACCCCTGCCATGGGCGGGGACACCTCACACTAAACCATATCACCCAAGGCTATTTCCAACTTGGCCTTGAACATCGCCAGGGATGGAGCATTCACAACTTCTCTGGGCAACCCATTCCAGTGCCTCACCACCCTTACAGGAAAGAATTTCTTCCTCATATCCAATCTAAACTTCCCCTG
>JANRGW010041566.1:87192-132284 GCA_024733675.1 Psilopsiagon aymara | reverse complement strand
GAGGAGCGCGGCCGGGCGCGCATGGGAGATGCGGAGCGCCCCGCGGGCCGGGTGGCGCCGCAGGGGCCGCCGCGGGCCGCCGCTCCTGAGCTGAGCGGCTCCGCCTCCGCGCTCACAGGGAGCTGCAGCGGCGGGGACCGGAGGTGAGCGCCCATTCTCGCGGCGGCGGTCGCCGCCCGTTACCCGCGGTGGAGCAGGAGGATGCGGTCCAGCGTCGGGCTCTGAGCGATGGAGGGCGTCCTGTACAAGTGGACCAACTACCTGGCGGGTAGGCGGCGGGAGCGGGGCCTCGGGGGGCGGTGGTGGTTGAGGTGGCCGGGCCTGCAGCGTAAGGGCGGTTGGCCTCATCCCGGCCTCCCGCTGGCGGCTGGGAGCCGCATTGAGCGCGCTGGCTGAGCAGGGGTTCTCTGTTCGTGTTCAGGGCCGAGCCGCTGCGTAGCGGCCGAGCGGTGTCCCGGAGACGGGCGGCTTGGCGCAGCGGGGCCGCCTGGACCTGGAGTCGGAGTCGGCACCGTCGGCCGGTCTTGAGAGGCGGCGAGGCTCGGCAGCGCTCTCCGCCCTCTTCCGTGTGTGTGGCGGCGGAGGGGGGCGGCAGGCCGGCAGGCCGCGGCCGAATATGAGGCCCCATCGGCAGCCCTCGCTGCCCTATGGGCCTCAGAGCGGCCCCCAGAGCCTCCCGACCATGATGTGCCCTGCCCCACCGCCTGCCCTGCGAGCTGGGCGGGCAGGTGCCTCTGGAGACCTGTACAGCGGCTTGCCGAGCTGGTCAGGGACTCTGGTCAGGACAGGCCGCAGGGAAGCGCCTCCCGAAGTGCTCAGCCCCAGCGGCCCAGCGATGGGGTCTTCTCCTCCACCTCCGATTCCTCTCAGACATATTGCAGTGTAAAAGCTCAGAAGGTGTCCTTGCTTGAAGTTGAGGAGTCAATCATAATAAGTCTTAAGTAATTCTTCAGTGACTCTTCAGTTCTAAATGTAGCAGTCTGAATTCTCTTTTAATTTACTTCGGGATGTTGTGTTGGGTTTTTCTTTTCCTTTTTTTTCCCTAAAGTCTGGTGCTCCTGTATCTTTACCTGCAAAACATACAGAAAAACCCAGTTCTGGCTGAAGTCTTGTGAAATGTATTTTTAGATGTGCTGCAGGCAAAAACGCACCAGATGTCTGCATTTGCCATCAAAACTCTGGATTGGTTTGCCTCGTCTTCTGTTGTAGCAGAGATATAATCGTCCTCTGGAGATAATGATGGATAGGTGGTGTTGTCAAGGTGAAACATATTTCTCTTCTGACACCGTAGCAGGACTCATTGTCCCTCCAGAGCAAATTACTGTTGGATCATATACCACGAGGCTTAATCAGGTCTCATGTTTGACTGCTTCGACAGTATCTTCTTTGGCCTCTTCTTCTTTAGAACTTAAAGTGCGCTGTTCTGTTCCAGCATATCCAAACTTTGAATGTGGAGTGGTGTGAAACTCATTTCTGAAGGTTCATAAAATGTGGGCAGCATGCCAGGAATGTGCATGCTTGCTGTGAATTGAACTGTACAGAGCATAATCTTGTATTTTACTGGGCAAATATATGTCCGCTTATACTGGTGTTCCAATAAAAGAGAACAGTTGTCCTGTAATTAAATAGCTATTTGATAAGATATTTTTGTCATTTCTTTGCAATAAATGTGGAGAAAACACATATAGGAAAAATTGTGGTGATGAAAGAAATGAGTGTAATTTTTTTTTCAAAGTAGAATGGAAAATGTCACTTTCACTTATGTGACCAGAAAAGTTACTGTAGCAAAAAGTAGAACATCACAGGTAATGAGCCCTTGAGGTGTTTGATATAAGCTTCCCATTTGAAGTCTGTTATTTAATAAGTAAATATTCAGCATTAAGTCTGATTGCTGTGCAAGCAATAGACTTATATCAACACACAGCTCACTTCTGTTACAAGTAGCCCTCTAAAACAGCAAACTGCAGAACCCTTCCTTTAGTCTGTGCTAGCAAGCTGATAGCATCTGCTCTTGCCTTTCAAAATTACAGTGGAACTCCCTCAATTTCTGGAATGTAAGAAGGCAGCAAATAAAATATCTAGTCAGTAAAGTTTTTAAATTTTATTACCACCTTTCTTGGAACTCTGCTGCCTGTTTCTATAGCCAGAAATAGGCAGTAGGACTTGCTGTCGTTAATAGTAGAAGCCAGGCAGTAAAGGAGCTTGTTACTGTTGCTGAAGCATTGTAGAAAACATTTGATTTCTCCTTCATTAAAAGCAAATCAGAAATGCAGCTTTATTCCCCATCCCCCAAATAATATGTGTGCATTTATGAATTTGTGAAGCACAGAATTGTTCTATTCAAGCATAGAATGCTTTGTTTGCCCAATTTGAAATCAGAAGAGGTTTTTTTGTTCTTTAGCTTGCTTCTGCGAGGCACTTGGAGTCTTTTAAGTCCTTTGCTTCTGTTCTTTTCAATACTGGCATAATAGGAGGCTGGAAAAGTCATCCATGTAGGGTCTCTTGTGATCAGAATTGGAACGGGCATTGACTTAACACCTGTGCGTGCTCTTAGGAGATAAGAGCAGCACAATGTTTTGTAACGCAGTGTAGCAGGAAAACCAGCCTACATTAGTGCATTTCTGAGCTGCATTTTACAGGACAGGGTCCTCAGTACCCTAACTGAGCAGAAAGTTCAAGTTTGGTGTTGAGTGTAAAATGAAAGGATAATCTACTTCTATTGAACAGCTGACCTAGACTGTAGTGGGCCATTGTAATTGTAATACTCTACTGGGATATTTTAATTCTGAGTTATTTTTAGAAATAAAGGTGATTTACTAGGCTAAATGGTTTGCATTTAGTTGTATTAGACATTCGGGCACCTGTTCCAATGAGTGGTGTTCTGTGAAGGAGTGATTAGAAAAAGGGGGGGGGGGGGGTAAGAAAATAAAAAAGACTGCTAGTACGCTTTAATCCAGGCAGACCCGTGGCAGAAATTTACTATATGTTGTAATGCTGCATAGAGTTCTAGATCTTTGTGTCTATGCATAAACTGCTCTGGTTTGTAAAAGTAATAAAGTCAGAGATTATTTCATAATTTTGCTAATACAAAGTTGATTAAAACCTTAGTAGAGGAGCTGGTGTATGCTGTCCTCACAAATGGACTAGGGCTGTAAGCCATGTCTCAGTTCTTCACATAATACCTGACATTAAATTGTTGTTGAGCAATGGAGCTGGGCTTCTTTCAGAGAAACTTAGTGTGAAATACAAAGTTTTCACTGAAACAGAGTAGGCAGAGGGAGAACAGTAGCAGCTGCTAACATCAGTCATTAATTGTATCTTACAAGTAAGTTCCTGCAATCTTCAGAAAGTCTGTCTGAAAAATACACTTGAATGACAATGGTTCTTTAGAGGTATGTAACTTGTCAGCCTTCAAAATAGGCTTCCTTGGTGGCTAAATTGAAATTTAAGTTTGCTTTAGAATGGAACATGGTGAAAACTGGAATATGGCTGATCTTTCATCCAAAAAGAATGGGAGTTGAAAATATCCATATAATACTGGTTTTATTATAGAGGAGCTATGTTCCTCAGCCTCTGCAGATTGTTTACTTCCTGGTGTGTTAAAAGAATAGCTTAATGTTTGCATTTTTAATAAAAGTTTTAACAGCCAAAGAGCTGAGTTTGGTTTGCAATTTAGTAATTCAACTAAACTTACTTTTCATTATTTGATTTTGCTAGGTTGGCAGCCTCGGTGGTTTGTTTTAGACAATGGGATATTGTCATACTATGATTCACAGGATGATGTTTGCAAAGGCAGCAAAGGAAGTATAAAGATGGCTGTGTGTGAAATTAAAGGTAAGAATTAATAGATTTCTGCTTGATGAAATTTTAGCTGCCAGGGAAGTAGAAGAGATCACTGTTGTGGTTTGGCCCCTGCTGGCTACCAAGTGCCACGCAGCTGCTCGCTCACTCCCCTGTGGGATAGGGAGGAGAATTGGAAAAAGGTAAACCCCCATGGTTTAAGAGCAGTTTAATAATTGAAATAAAGTAAAATGTAATAATAATAGGAAATTAAAAGAGAGAGAAATAAAACCCAAGGAAGACAAGCGATGCACAGTATAATTGCTCACCGTCTGCTGACTGATGCCCAGCTCACTGCCGAGCTGTGATCAGCCTTTTCTGGCTAAATCCCTGCAATTTATGTACTGAGCAAGATGTCCTGTGTGATGGAATATCCCTTTGGCTAGTTTGGGTCATCTGTCCTGGCTGAGTACCCTCCCAGCTTCCTGTGTAGTGGCAGAGCATGGGAAACTGAAAGTCCTTGGTTAGCGTAAGCGCTGCTTATCAACAACTAAAACATCTGTGTGTTACCAACATTATTCTCAGTCTAAAGCCAAAACATTGCACTGAAAGCTACTAGAAAGAAAATAAACTTTGTCCCATCCGAAACCAGGACAAACACTGAATCATGAATGCTAATTTTTCAGAAGAGCACCAACAGTGACCCAAAAGGAGACATTATTATAAACCAGAGATTTTTAGTCTTTTGTTTTCCTGGGTAATTTTTACTTTAGTCACAGTTAGCAGCTGCCCACATGCATAGGTGATGGATATAGTAGAGTTAGTAAGTGAACTGTTTGTGTCAGACTGTAAGTTTAGCATTTGGTGTATCCTAATCTGTAGGTTAACCTCCTTGGCTAATAGCAATGCATTATCTAACTCTTCAGTGCTTTCAGCTCTTCACCTCTTTCCAGATACCTGCAGATGATTGGGCTTTTTAAGTGGATACTTTATGAAAAAGTGGGAGTTCCTATTTTGCATGGGCCAATAAATATTTTTCATGTAGTAACCCCTTTTTGTTACTGTTTTTTTAGTGTAGATGAAATCAGTGATGTGAAGTGGAAGATCACATGTTTGCCCATTCCTGTTAGTTTCTTGCTTGTCATTTTGTTCTTTTGGTGAAGAAAAGTTAATAGTTGAAGTCTGAATTTAGTGGAGTCTCCTGCATCCATGACTAGTGCAGTGTGGGTCTCAAGAGACTGTGATTGATAATGTGATAGCTGTATATTCAGTTATGATGCAGTGTTGAGTATAATAGTGCGTAAACAAAAGTCTCCATCAGCTCTTCCTTCTAGGTCTCTGCAACTTGAAGCCAGATTTAATCTAGAAGGGAGATTACTTCAGTTTTTAGTCTACTCCTCTGTAAATACTTGTCCTTGCAACAAAGCTCTTCAGTTTGTCATGTTTAGACCTGGTTTAGAATACAACAGTTATTACAGATTCATATTAATATAGTTAATACAGAAAGGGAACCTCATTATACTTGAGTCATGATACTGTTTGGTGTCTTGTGTTCCTTCTGACTTGAAGGCATGCTGGAGAGAAGGGTTGAGCAGCTTTGGGCTTTTTGTTATTTAGTAGTGATGCATAGTAGTGGTTCATAGTAGTGGTGCATACTGTATTACTATGGGATTGTAATAAACACTTAAAAATACTTGAATAATTTGATCAGTTTTTAATAAATAATTGCTACTGAGTTTATTTTTTTTTCTTCAAAATTGTTTTTTTTTTCCTCTGTCATAAGTTCATGCAACAGACAACACAAGGATGGAGCTAATCATCCCAGGGGAACAACATTTCTATATGAAAGCAGTTAATGCAGCTGAAAGGCAAAGGTGGCTGGTAGCACTGGGGAGTGCAAAAGCCTGTTTAGCAGATACCAGAACAAAAAAAGAAAAAGGTATGTATGTATTTCCTAGAGCATATATAATCTTACTGCTTTTTAAAATGCTTGGTTTTAGATAATTATAGTGCAGATACTATGGTAGAAAGCCAAAAATAAATATTAATTGTAATTATTTCTAGTAATCTATATGGTAAATTTCCCCTTGATGTTTGAATTAGAGGTCACCTTCATTGACCTGTTCTATCTTTAAGAAGCTGAAATACCACCAACTTCTTGTCATTAAAGGAACAAAACTACTGTTTGTAGCTGTTGTAATGCCATTTTATTTCTGCTATTTTGATTCTTTATAGTTAATACTGGTTTTCCCTTAGTTTTTCTTGGATGGGTTAATGTAACCATTTCCAGCCACTTCTGTGGGTGTGAATTTCATCCATTTTGTTTTTTAATAAATTATGTTGCAGCTAGAAAGATTTCAACTTTATCTTTCCTACATTATGCCTCTCTCATAATAATTGTTAAATTAGCATCAGTTATCCGAAGGTACAAACTCAAATACGGTTTTTGACTCACTGCAGAATCCAATTTTCCTCAAAAGTAAATGAAAGTGAATTTTTAAACTGACACTTAAAATGATAAGTGCTTAAAAGTTAAAATGTATAAATACATTGTATATGGTAAATTGATATTTCCATTATTTTTCATAGAAATAAGTGAGACCAATGAATCTCTTAAAACCAAAATGTCTGAACTTCGTCTCTACTGTGATCTTTTAATGCAGCAAGTTCATACAATACAAGAATTTGTTCACCATGATGAGACTCGCTCTCCTCCCAGCATTGAGGTATAGAATTTCTTGAATGCCATTGGAGAACCTAATTATATAATACACCTCAAGTTTTTGTTGGCATCTTACTTTTTCATCTCCCTAATGTGAGGAGATTTAACCTAAGGTCAATTTTTGTGTGCTTGTATGTATATAATGTTAACAGTGATTATATGTGCATAATGTACCTGGATGATACAACTGTAATTCTAATGTGCATTAGGAAGAAGTTGTGTTATCTATCATTTGGTTAAAAGACCAGGAGAATTCCCACATGAGTTATGCAGTAATTTGTCTTGTTTTGGATCTCTGTTATGGGCAGAGTTGAAATGACCTTGTTTATCCATTCTTTACGTCTTTGTGTAGCAGGGTATTTTTTTAATCAGAGAAAGTTAGTGTTACAGGAATTGGAAACCTGCAGTGCAGATACGTCTCTCTGAATATGCACAAGTAAAATTATTCTAGTATTCTTCTTTGGAATGAAAGTTGGCAGTGGAAATTGCAAAGCGAGGGGTTGCATTTAGCCACAACACAGCAAATTGTTGTCAATGTACAGTGAGGTAAAACTGACTTGTGGGCTCCTTGCACTGAAGCAATAAAGGTGTTAGCATGTTCTGCTGCATTTCATTTATCTTGCTGAATGATCTTCTGATACCTGCCTGTCACTGAGACAAGCTTTGCAATAAGAACATTCTGCTATTGTTGATTGATACGCTAAAGAAATTCAGATGCTAGAAGGAAATTACAATGCTGTCACATTTGTTTGCTGAAATTAATCTCATTGAAAGGTGTACGTTTGATTAAATAAATTGGGAAAGGAAGTTGTTAGTGGTAATGAGGGAAATTAGTGTGTGTGTGAGCAGTGGTGAGGGAGTTACATTTGCACCTAATTAATTTTTTTTATTCTTGCTTATGCTTTCATTTATTTTCAGAACATGAATGAAGCCTCTTCCTTGCTTAGTGCCACATGTAATACGTTTATCACAACACTTGAAGAATGTGTGAAGATTGCTAATGCCAAGTTTAAGCCAGAAATGTTCCAGCTGCCTCACCCTGATCCCTTAGTTTCTCCTGTGTCACCATCACCTGTCCAAATGGTTTAGACATTTTGAAATACTATTTTTTTTCTAAATGTCATTTTGTTGGTTGGATGGGGGGAAGAATGGAGGAAGACTCTGCTATTGCTGTGTGTTATGATGTCAACAGCTGAAATCTTGACTTCGTTATGATCAGTACTGGTCCTAAATATAAATCAATAATTTTAAATTCCCAGTATTTGTTTGCTAGCCTTTACATGACCAGAGTAATTTATCATACATGTCAAGACCCTTGACATGAAGTATATCATAAATGATGTGAGGTTTAGCTTTTCCTCAGGTCAACTGTTTCTTTGGTTTTTAGAAGGCTAGCTGTACACTGATCTTAAAAATTTCATTACCTTGCCTCCTGTTTAAACAAAGCAGTGCCTTGTGGCTTGAAGCACTTCAGCAAGATAGCATATCTTTCAGTGTATGTAACTCAAAAATGTATTAATCTGACATGTCCTTATCTAACGAAAAGGTGAAGATGTTACTTAGCTAACTCTTCTACTGATTGTTTCCCTTAGTAGGACAGTGTATGTGGAATCATCTTAAATGTCTTCTTGATCATATGTATAGATTCCAAGTTGAACTGTATTGTGGGATTTTGTTGTGGGAATCCCTTTCTTTGCACTTGGATCTCATCTCATTATTTTCAGTTTACTTGCAAAGCTGATCATTATTTAAGTTAGTAACTTCCTTTGATATGCATAGAGATCTTGATAGTGACAGTAGAAGAACCACAAAGAATCAAGAGGCAGGATATGGCTTTATTGTGTAATTGGGAAATTGAGCTGGCATTTGGTAGGGAAAAAATGTCTTGATATTTTGGTATCTTGTAGCAATTAACAGGTGGCTCTATGAGTAACTTTGGAGCAAGAGAGTGTGAATTCCATAGAAATTAGGTAGTATTTTTTGTAACAAACTATTTCCTGTGTGAATGCTCTAAAACAATTATTGGTGGCAATCTGTTTTCATAAAGTTAAATCAGATTTTTAACTAAGAATGGTTGATTTTAATAATAATAATAATAAAAACTTTTCTCCTCTCTTTGTAGAGCCTGTAAATAAAGTAAAAATTAATGTAGGTATGCATATATTCTTATAAGTAGCTTGTGACATTTTTTGGTGTGGTTTGTTGTTTGAATTTACTCCCCTCCAGATGAAGCGTTCCATTAGCCACCCTGGTCCTTGCTATTCAGAAAGGTAATTTTCTATTTCATTAAGCTTTTTTCTTCTGTCTCAAAAGAAATATTGCTGAACCTGCTAGCATTGAAATCAAAATGTTGAGAAGAATAGTTCACTCAGGGAAAATATATTAAACAGCATAAATTGATCTAATTTTGAAAACTGAAGTTGTAAATTATTGGTGTTGGTAGCAAATAAGGCAGCTGCTGTCTCTAGGATGCTATAAAAATTTCTTCATGATGCAAACTTTACAAATGACTTATTCTGACAAGTCCATTAAATCAGACACAGAGCTTGAATGCTAACATTCTTTTTGGATGACTATTTCAGATTCTTGAGTTCTTTTCATGCAAAAAATGTATTACTTTTTTCCATTTTCAGGCTTTATAATTGCGAAAATAATGTTCTGTTGACTGTGCCATATTTAGTTTAGTACAGTGAAAAATATTGATGCTAATGGTTTAATATAGGCACCAAAGTTATTTTTAATTTAAAGTATATTAAGTTTGTGTGGGTTGATACAGATTTTGCTGACTGATAGATCTCACTTATTTTCTAGGAATAATCTGTCTATAAAAGAACCAGTTCCATCTGTTCACCGATTTTCACGGCAGCGCAGAAGAACTTACTCGGATACAGAATCTCACAGTAATGCTCCCTTTGAAGATTCTCAGAGTAAGTTTGGGAGAGCAGTGGCTTTCTTTTGTCCCATTCTGTACAGTTTATTACACTGTTTACAGCAATGTGAAAGTGTACACTGTTTACAGCCGATATCAGCATGAGGAAAAAGGTCTACTGATTTTTGCAAAGATTTGGTTGTAGGATTCCTGTATTATAAGTCAGAGTACTTCTGTAGTTTGTTATGTGTCTGACTTCTGGTTTTCATTCATATTAAAAAGGATCTTAGAGCTGGAGTAGTTGCATTTAAATCAGTGGGACTACTAAGAAGATAAAATAGACACATAACCAGAAAAGAGATGTTTGTACTAATAGAGTCTTACATGAATGATGTTGTTGTAAGTGATGTGGAATACTCTTTTTTTGCCACCTGCATGTTGTCACAAATTCTTTCTGTGACCCCTGTGAATGACAGGGTAATTTCTACCCAGTGCACTGCAAAAAGATGGCTCATTTCAGTGGCTGCTTGCCTTTTGTAGAGAATGGCACTATTCTGAAATAGTGCAGCCTAGCCAGTAATAAATAAAATCAACCCCCAAAATTAAGAAATTATGCTGTTGTCAGAGTATTATTGCATTCTGATTAGATGGGCCTACTGAGTTAGTAGGCAGTTCTGTGTTCTTTCCTTTTGAACCTTACTGTCATTTTGACTCCATCCTAATCCCTCTCAGGGAGACTTAACTTGCCTAGTTCTTTTTGCCTAGTTCTAGTTTAGTCTTGCTTCCTTTCAGAGTGTCTAGTGCCTCACTTGGATTGAAAAAACCTGAGGCCTGTGCATTGCTGAAATCCCATTTGAGCACAGAGGTACTAATGCTTTGCGTTCTATCATGGGGCAATTATTTGCACCTCCACACCATTTCCTTGGTTCTCTGATGCTTGCATGATGCAGGATGACCACGTCTTTCACCTTGCTCGTCTGCCACCAGTATAGGGTATGCCAACATATATCCCAGCTAATAAAACTTAGTTTAGATCCTATTCTGTCTTATCACAAATGTAGCTGCGCATCAGTCTAGCTTCTTACAATGCAAAGGCTTTATTGATACCCATCTGGAGCTTCTGGTGTCAGTTACCCTGTCTGACACTTTTCAGGACTGCTGGGAAGAGTCTTTGACTGGTGTGCTTTGTTAATACCAGGCTTTTTTGGTTGTGGCTCTAGTTTCTAGGTCAGTTTCTCTGGTTTTTGTTTGTTTGTTTGTTTGTTTTTTGTTGTTGTTTTTCTTTTACTGTGTTAGAAGCTCCCTCTCCTACCTTCCAGTTATCTTCATTCTGTCTTGTCAGGTAGCCTAGCAATAGCCAGTTTGCAGTAAGTCATTCATTTAATTTTAATGATCAAAAATGTTCTAATTAAATGCTTATTGATGCAACAGTTCTTTTTTTTTTTTAAAAAAAAAAATCATGTGTTCCTCATGCCAAATATGTCTGCACCTCACAGATTATTGTCCTTCATAATGTGTACATCATTGTGTATATAAAAAAATAAAGTATTACTTGATTTGTACGAGCTGAACATTCTTCATATCCATCATCCTTGGGCATGATATTGATTGAAATCTTTCAGGAAAAGCCAAGAGTAATTATGCTTCTGATTGCTTATGTTTAAGAACTAGTTAGCAAATAGAATAATCAACAGAGTTGTTCTGAGGTTGGCAATTAAATACTGACTGAATATTTTCTTAGGATCTGCTCACTGTTCTAGAAGTGCTGTCAATGGAGATCTGGTATCATCAGCCATTCCTGAAGAAAATAGATCAGTATCAAGGGAAAGATCTGAACTGGAAGAGACTTTTTCGTCCTTTTCTTCCTGAAGCAACTGAAAGTATTTGATTTTCGATAAATAATGCTATGCAAAAGCTGCTGTAATTATACTGTTGTTACAGGAAGTAGTCATTTCCCTTTTTAGAAGGATTTCTCTGCACTTTATAGAATAACATAAAAACTATCTTTGAAGTGTATTTTATCTTTATATAGTTTATTTGCAAGAGTATTTTCCTAATATTTCACAGTTTGAATGTGCATTTTTTGGAACAAATGGTGGCTTAACAGATAAGCATCCACATTTGTAAATGTAGCTCTTTTTAAAAAGTGTGAAGGTCAGACTGATACATTAGCAAACCTGCAGGTTATAAACTTCCTCCAAGAAAAATGAAACCTTTTTGCTGAAGTTTAACTTGTGCCATGGGCCTCTTGGTCATTTGTACCACATCATCCACCAGGAGCTGTGATAAGCCCTCCAGTGGCTTTTTTGTTCTGTTTTTGGGCTGTGGGAACAGGCACTAATGCGTCTACTCTAGCAGCTTGATGGTAATTGACATTTGCCTTCTTTAAAAACACAAGGATACACATAATCTGGTCCTTATTTTTAGGCAATGAAGTAGAAATATTTAGTGTATTTTTCTAAGTAAATGTATAAAAATAACTTAATATGAAGCATTTGTACCAAACATTGGATATTTAATAATTTTTATTTATTTATTCTTTTTTGCATCAAAAATTTCTACCTACTTTCACTACTAAAGGTCTAGTAAAGGCTTCAAAATGTGCATAAATTGTTTCTGGGGTGTGTAGCATCACAAGTAGCTAATGCAGCACTGTTAAGACTCACTCTGCTCGCTTAACATGTATTTTTAGCGAAGTGTTCTAGAAGCAAGAGCTGAAATATTAGCCCATTAAGCTGCTGTTGTAGTCAATATTTGTATCTGTACTTATTTATGACATATTTATAAAAGAGGAAGCTTCTGGTTTTGCAGCTCCTTTGTGTCTTTTGAGCATGGTGTACACCAGGAGATGGATTCTGCTCTCAGTTACATCAGTGCAAATTTGCATTAACTGTAAGTGAGATCAGAGTGTGACTCTTAATATTTAATAGAGTATAACAGTGCCTGCTAGCACCTTGGTCCATGAGGTTGTTAGTGTTAGCATTGTAAGCTTGTGGGAATTTGGGGAGTATTAATTTAGGGATAAACTTGGTCTGTTAAGTCGTAGCTGTAGAGCACTTTAAGCAAGCCATTTACTGTGTTTGATTTACATAATTGCTAAGTAAATGTACAGGGTTTTTTGCACTCAAGCACATACCAAAATCTGTTTGTATAATCAAATCTTCTTTAATTTGGTTTAACTAGTCTTCCTTTTGTGTTTATGAATAGTTTGGTGGTTTTGAAGCAGGCTGCAAAGTACAGATGAGAATGGAATGGAAGGTTTCCTTATAAGTTTCTGAAATGCTTATTTATCTGTAACAAAATAGGTCCAAATTTTGAGGAAAAATATATGAGCTGTTGTCTATGTATAAAATACTGGTTTATCAACCGTTATGTCAAGGTCAGATGGAATGGAATAATTCATACAAGTGAAGTTACTTGTGGATACCGGCTCAGTGCTGTCATCTGTGCTCAGTTCTGTCAGTTTTCATGCAACTAGCAAATGCGTATCAGCCACACACATGCTTGTACTTTTTGTTTTCTGAATGTTTGCTTTAATGTATTCTGTATGACCCAACAATTGTAAAAATAAGCATTAAAAAAGGATGTTCAGAGAAGTAAAATCTGTATTGCAGTGAGAGTGTTGTCTTGAAGCATGTGCTGTCTTAAAGCTGCCTTTCTGAAATTTCACCGATGTTTCTGCCAGCCTGTTCAGTGTTAAGTACATGTCACTTGAACAAATATCTTTTTCTGGCTTTCATCTATGACAGAGAAAATAGTTTGGACTTCAGAGTGTGCAAAAGTCCTCTGAGACTGATTACTAAATGGGGAAGTAAATAATAATTTTCAATACTGGATTGTTTAGACAAAACTGGTAAATATTAGATTCAAGCATAAAGTTTGCATATTACTTCAGCACTTTTTAGGGTTTCTCCATGCCTCTAAAGCTGGAATGGTGGTTTTGTATATATGTAACATGTTCCTGCTAAGGTGAAATCAGCCTATTTATACCTGTGCTAAACTGCAGCAAAACCCCTAAAATGTATTTCATTGAAATCGGTGCAGATGATTGATATGCCATTATACTTCTGGCATCTGGAGCAAAGAGGTAATTTCAGAAAATTATACTGAGTGAGGTTGCAAAATTTAGGGGCTTTAAACTTATGAAAATTGATGTCTGTATTTCTCTCCACTTAGTGAACAGTAAGCTGGGGTTTTGTTTGTTTAGTTGTTTGGGTTGTTGGCTTTTTTTCTCCCCGCAAAAAGCAGTCTCTGGGATAGGAATACTTAAGAGGTTTCTTCTGCATTTTAAAAAAAATATATTTAAAAATTGAAATCACAGCTATTTATGTTAAGATTATTTTTGTAAACTGTAAACTTAAGTTTTACTTGTTTTGACACATTAGTTTTAAGCTCTGTAGTGCAGCTGTTGTTCCTGCTGGTGATGACCCTGCTGTGCTGAACATAACAGTTTCAGATCTAGAAGAGAAAGTTAATACTAAAGGGGATTTTTATAGAACCTGGGTGCCCAAATCCACAGTTGCCATCCTGAAAATCTCTGCTGTTGGAGCCATTTCAGACCAAGAACGTTGAAGACCAAAGGACCATATGAATTTTTATCATTTCACTTGTAAAGCTCCACAGATGAATGTAACGGTGTATGTACATCCTTAGAATTCCCTCTGTCTTGAAAGGGCTTAGCCCCTTATAGCTAGCTTAAGCGGTGAACTAAAGTTTGGAAACTAGGAATTCACCTTCCCATACAGGGCAGGAAAGTGTGCTTCGCTAACAAACAAACTTACTAGAAGACAGAGGAATGGCCTGCACTTTTAAACATTCTACAAGAAACACTTTAACTTTGCTCTTCCCACTGCGTGTGCAGTAGCAATAAGAAGGTGTCATTTAGTAATTTGTTTTAATTGGCATTTTGAAAATTAAGTAAGTCTGGATGAGCAATCCAGAATGTTGTTTGGTAAGAGCATGTACACACCAATAACCATATCCTGACTGTTCTAGTCATCACACATGGGAGCGAAGGCTAAAGAGGAGGGCAAAACTGTATTTTATGGATGTGTTTGTTTAATAACAACAAAAAAAGATGGGCATCCTTCAGCTTTTTCTAAGGGAAGGGTGAAGAGCCATCTCCAAGACTGTTAATTGTAGATGTCAAAGGTAATTCTTTAAAACCTGTCACTGGACAGGATTTAAAAGTGTCTTCTCTTTTTCCTGGTGTTTCATGACCTCTTGTGATTAATACTGCTTTGGCTCCTTCTGTAGCTGCCCTTTCTCATTTCACTCTGTAGGCTGCCTAGGCAATTTTCGACTAAGTTTGGGTTACAGTCACAGTTGTGGATCATGATTACCTTACATTGGACTGACACTTATATTTCTACACACTGTTATTTTCTGATATGTCAGAGTACCTTATTTTCGCTGTCATCCTTTCTCCTTTGTACTGCTGCTGTTAGTACTCTGGCTTATTCCACTGTGGGAATAATTGATTTTTTTTTGACTGTTAATGCTTGCTTTCCTGTTTTTTTTAATAGACATTAAGCATTCAGATGTATATTTTTTTAAAGCCAAGCTGTAGAACCAAGAAGGAAAAAAAACCAAGGAAAAAAGTCCCAACTAAAGAAGCTTTATTATTTCATCAGAGGTGTTCTGTGCATACAGTTTTCTCCCCTTGAAGGGAAAAGTTGTTGAAACTGGAGGCAAGGATAAAAACTGAAATGTGATGTTAAGACTAAGGTTTCATGTTTGCTAGTGTGGTAGAATGAATCTCTCTTTTATTACAGCTATCCATCATCACAGCTATTTTTCTCAGGCTGCCTAATGTAAAATGTTAGTAGAGAACCTGTAGCCCTCTAGTAGAATTTATACAGCAGCTCATGGTGCTGTGTTAAAAAGTTTTCCTTACACATTTGGACCCAGGAAACATGAAGAAGTCCAAATGCCTTACACACATAGCATGGTAGGATCTTTTTCTCAATTTAGTCCTATAGTGCAATAGATTTTCTCTTTAAAGAGAACAAATGTTAACTTGTACAGTATTCAGCCTAATACAATAAGCAAATAATTCACAGTGTTCATTGGTCATTTTAGCTTTGTTTTTTATACAGAGACTGCTTAATCTTGTGTCTTGAAAATGTTACTCTTTAGGGATGCGTTCTGTGAAGCTGAATATTGGAGCTTCAGGTTGTGACTCTATTGATGTCACTATATTATCATTCACTTACCAGTCTTATGGGGAAAAAAATAACAAAAAAGACACTGGCTCAGCAGGTCAGCATGTAAAGATATCTATCAAAGACGTGTTTCAGCAAAGCCTGTAAGAAATCCTGCTTTTAGATATCTGCTTAAAGTTTGGTATGCTTGCTTAAGTAAATACTGGACAAGGTTGGGCCAGAGAGGAACAGGCAGAATGAACTTGCTTACTCTGCCATGACAGTGTGCTTTCCTTTTGATCAAGTATGTCTAGACTCAGTAGAGGCCACAGAAGACCAAGTTTTCAGTAGCATATGTGAAGAAGAGTCCATGCTTTAATCTGCACAAGTTGTCTGTCACTGTTACAGTCTGCTGAGATGACTGACATGATGATGACTGAGATGACATTGTTAGTTTTAAATCTATTACATGCTTGTGTACACAAGTTGGTTGTGGTTAAACAAGACTGTACCTATGTATTTTTGTGTCTTGTGCTGAGTTTATTGGGGTGGTTTTAAACATCTAATGGAGTTTGAGAAGCTTTCTTGATATGTTTTTTTTATTCTTTAGAGATTAAAATAAATGGCCTTTTTTTACCTCATTTTTGTTATTATTTTTTACTTTTCTCCCTAAGGAAGTAATACCACACACTCTTAAACTCTGTAGTACTGCTTCTAAATGTTCCTGGTTCCATCACTTGTAAAAGTCTGGATCTTGTCCTGACCTACAACTTAGCCTTTCAAAATCCTTATTTTTACTTTAGTCCTTTTTTTCATCCCCATTTATTAGCTTTTCCAGCATCATTTGGATAGCTAGTCATTGATATTATATCACAATATTACAGAATTGTTAAGGTTGGAAGGGATCTCTGGAGATCAGTAGAAGGTTTATAGGAAATTAAGAAAAAAAAATCTGTTTCTATAGTGAGATTTATTTTAATAGGTTTTAAACATACTACCTGCTTTACTACTTCTGAAAAACGAGGGTTTTTTAGTAGTAGTAGCATGCTGGGAGTCACAGTGATATGCATAGTGTTGCTAACTAATGCTCCTGCTCTCCTTAAGAGGATTTTGCAGCTCCTGAAGCAAGTATTGCATTGCTATGGGTGTTATTTGCTCCCAAGCTTTTTCTTCTGGCCAAAATGAATTCTAAAAGCAGAGTTGCTCCCTTGAACTTGATACTCTTCCCATAGATAACCAAAATTGTGATCTGCCTGCATGTGTTTTGTGATTCCCTTCCAGGAATGCGAAAACAGGCTTTGCTTCTATAGGTATGTCAGCTGACTTGAGGGATGGAGAACTGATGGGGTATGTGCCCTTCATCACCCATGGTAGGTGAGAACTTCTAGGTCAGGGCAGTTAGGGTCATTAGTCTGTACTAGTTGCAGCTGCCAAAAAAAAGGGAGGCAATAGTCAGGTTTCATGGAGGCAGGTTTTTAACCACTTTCAGCAGAGATCAGCTATAGGGATTTGCAATTTATGTATACAGGGTGTAGTGAAAGGCTTGTAAATTTGCTGAACAGAGGGATAATAAGAACAGGATAATGTTTAGGGATGTACTAGAAATTATCCTTCATTGATGAAAAGCCCATGATGGAAACTTAGTCTGAAATTTTTTTGAGTCTGACTTTCTTGTGGTGGCCAGGCTGTTTCTGATAGATGGCTGGATTTTCAACATATAGTTAGCTACCTGATTTACACTGGAGAACTGTACTGCTACCTTGAGTTTTCTTTCAGCAACTCTTTTTGTAGTGTAGTACAGGAACTGTAAAAATAGAGCATAGGAAATAAAATCAAGGAATCACAGGTTTTTATGGTGCAGAAAGCATGCTTTATTTCAAATGAACAATTCTATCTCAAGGAGGTTCAACAGCTAACAAGATGTATTACTACATTAGGAAAACTAAAGCAAATTGAAGTGCTCAGGGTATTTGTTGTTGTAACAACAGTTTGTTTTCAAACTGTGGTTCATTGCTTAGTTGCCCGGGAGTGACTACTGGATGTCTACTACTACCACACACTCAATCACTGCATTCTACGAACCTCCGAGAGGGGGGTACTGCTGCTGCACTTGAGTACCTCAATAGCTTTGTTGATCAAGGGGATGGCCAGGTGATGTTACTTTTTTAAAGCTATTCAGGCAGTCAGTGTGTCAGAAACAGTACATAGATGGTGGGTGAACAAAGTGCTGGCCGCTTGCACTTTGTCCAGAAATAGTCAGTCAGGTATGGAAATTATGACATAATCAGATCCAATGTAAAGCATTAAAGCAGTGCTTACAGGAGGGTAATTGCAAACATCACCAATGCCTTACATTTCTGATTCAACATAAATATTTGTGCATGTATGAAATACTATGCACAGTATCATCTCTTAGGTGTAGGTAATCTTCAACAGGGAGCCTCTCTACCTGTTGAGGCATTCTTAGACATCAACAATGAGTTGAGGCGCAAAAATTAGTTAAATGTTGACCAGGGTAGTCGTTTGCTAGGAAACTTTCTCCTGCCAACTGTTAGTTCCAAAAGTTACGTTTCAAAATGTCATAAAATAAATGGTACAAAACTTCATAACCGTTAACTTCGGCTATATACAGTATGTACATGTCAGTGAAAAAAAGTGTTTAAAATTCTTAGGTCAATAATGACTATAAGTCATAATGTATAGCTCTGGACTTTGTCTCATTCAGGTAGGTACAAAAATATTCTTTTTTATATTTACAGATCAGATATTTCAGTCCATATATGAATCACTTGTAAAAAGACAAGTGTAAATTATACAGATAAAGCTCTCTAAATTGATCGAATATTAATATTCACAGTGGCAGAATCAGTACCAAATTCATTTGCTAAATTCAGGGTATAAAGTCCACCGTCGTTCTTCTGGACATCCATGATGATCAGGGTGGTTAGATCTTCACTGGTTTCAATGTGGAATCTGCCTTGCTGGTCCTGACTAGTAATTTTTCTCGCTCCGCAGTACCATGTTATTTCAGGAGCTGGTTCACCCGAAAAGGCACAAGATACTGTGAGAACTTTTCCTTCATCAATGCTGATATCAGATGGGAGAGCTTCAATTTTGGGTGGTACTCCTTTACAAAACAGAAGAAATACCAAGTTAGTCTTTCCACTAGGCCATGCAGCAAGTTTGTTCTGAGGACTACTTCAGGATATCTGAAGCACTAAATCTACTAGTAATTGTAGTGCTCACCTCTCAGACCTGATTTAAGCATTTTACTAGTTGAACTCTCCAGTTGAGTCATGCTAGATTTCCCCATAATACTGCTGGAGCTCATCTCTACAAAGGACTCTTTCATGGAGGACATGCTTTTGGCAGACATGCTGGCAAATTTCATTTCAGTCATGCTGCTACTGCTGAAACTGCTGAATGAAGCCTCTTGTTTAGAAGAAGCCATTTGAAAGGACTGAGAAGAAAAACTTTCGTGCATGCTTGCGTCGCCACTTGTCTTCAATACTACCTCTTTTGGTGGTTCTTCAATTAGAGCTGAGGAGCATTGCAAAGACAGAAGGAAAAACCAATAACGTCACGTTAACAAAGTCATGCAGTTCTATATGGTTAATTTTATAGAAATGAAGAGACAGCATAGTTTGCTTTCCATGGAAAACTGCAGTGGAGTATAGTATTATTTACAATAATTTGATTGAAGATGTCCAAATCACAAAGAGTAATTTATAACTGAAATAGGTAAGTAGAAAATGGAACAGTAACTAGGATGTGTAAGCTTGAAGGAAAAACAGGCTTATGACGAAACAGTTTATCACACAGCATTTCCTATTAGAAACATTACTAGAATTAGACACTGCGAAATTGTGTGTGTTCAGTCCATGTTTGTAGAGATTGTGAAACATTTTCTAACTTCTTACAAGCATGATAGGAAAGTCTGTATTTCACTGCATTGTTCTGTAGCTACAAAAGGCAACAGAAAAGCGCAATCACTGCAGCTTTCCTCCAAACCCAAGCACATTCATACAAGCAGATCATAGCAACTCCTTGGTGCTAGGAACTGGGATATGATGCAGCAAATAAAATGGTAAACCCAGTTCAGTTACATTAACATAACATTTTTTAACTGTGGAATTGTTTTGTTTCATTGGAACAGGTTCTGTCAGTAAATGAGCAAAGAGTAATTGCCAGCACCAAAGTCTTGACACAGTCATCCAAGAATGAAAGCTCATAGCCTTCCGTTAACATGCATTTGTTGATGTAACAGAGCATCTCTGTTCTCCTCTGTGGATTTATAAAGATTTCTAATGCTGTTTTAGTTCTGTGTAGCTAATATACAAAAGAAAGAGGAAATCATTAAGATACCTAAATCAACATTATCGGTGTTGTTTATCATAAGTAATTTTTGTAGACACACGACAGCAAAAAGTCATGATTAGTCTGAACACAAGACCCAGAGAATGAACTTACGGAGTACAGTCAAAGATGCTGTAGCAGAACACTGCCCGTGGTAATTTTTTGCTTTGACTGTGTATTTTCCAGTATCACTTACTGCTGCATTTTGAATCTCAAGAGAATATATGTTTTTAGAGCGTGTTACTCTGATGTGAGATGAAACAGCAATCTGTGGAGAGGAAAAGAATGGTTTCAGTAGGATCAGTTTCATGAATAATTCCGATTTTTCTAGTAGATAAATACTTACAGGTTGATTATTCTTAAACCACTCAATTTCAGGAGAAGGATCCCCAGAAACTTCACAGGTGAACAATACATCTTGTCCTTCATTGACATTTTGAGACTTAGGCTGTGTGATAAATGCTGGCTCGTTGGATCTCTCCTTAGAGAAGGTCAGAACGTACTGGCATTTAATAATGCCTTCATCAGTCTTACCCTCACAGGTGAGGATACCTTCATCTTTACTACTAGCCTTTTTGATAGTTAGTGTGTGATCAGTTCCAGAAACACCATATCTGTAATCATCTGAATTTCTCAGCTCCATTCCATTCAGCACCCATTTTACTTCAGAGGCACCAGGAATGCTGGCTTTCAATGTCACTTTCTGCCCTTCTGACACTGTCATTTTAGTTGAAGATGCTTTAATTTCTGCTTTCAGTTGTTTGACATCTTCAGTAACAATTGACTTCTTAATGACTTCTTCAACAGCTGCTTTTTCTTCAGTTGCTACAGCTGATTTCTTCTGGGAAGAAACTGTAAGCAACTCATCTTCTTTCTGAACTGATTTGTGAGTTTCAGATACACCTCTTACTTGAGAGTGGATATTTTTAAATACTTGTCCAGTAAACTGGAAGTTAGTTTTCGAAACACCTCCTTCCCCAATGATTTCACAGGTATATTCTCCTTTATCAGATTCCATGAGATCATGGATTTTGAGCTCATAGGTGCCATCTGCAGCATAATGAAACTTGAAATGATGGTCTTCTTTTAGTTTTTTGCCATCCTTATACCAAGCCACTTCCCTGACACTTAAAACACTGCTTTCAACTGCACAAGATAACTTCACCTTATCTCCAAGAGTTTCTGCTTTCAGATGCTGTTTTATCTTTGGTGGAGAGGCAGTTGGTAATTGTACTTTCTCTGCTGGTACTGTTTTGTCTGCAGGTGGTGACTTTGCTTTGGGGGGGCTGCTGATGGGTTCAGGAGATTTTACTCTTTTTGGAGACTTAACTGGCTCTGGAGACTTTACACGAGGCTCAGGAGATTTGACTGTTGGAGGTGCTGTAATAGTTTTTTCGGGAATTTTTGTTCTTTGAATGGTCAAAGTGAAATGTGCTTCCTGCCTTCCTTCGGAATTTTCCACCACAACAGTGTAACTTCCCTCATCAGACATCTGGACAGAAGTAATTTCAAAAGTAGACTTGTACTGTGTTCGTGTCACTTGGAAACGCCTTGAAGAAACAATGGGTTGACCTGCACGGAACCATGTTATTACTGGTGCTGGTTCACCATCGACATCACAGGAAAATCTTGCAGTCTCCCCTTCAGAAACTGTGATTGACCGTGGCTTTGTAAGGATTGTTGCAGGTAGAGTGCTTTTAAATGCCTTGTGTACAGTCCTTTCCTCCAGTGATTTTTCTTCAGCTGCAGTGAGTTTTGCTTCAGAAGCAGCATAGTGTTCATATGATAAGAGTGATTCTCTTGTTGCTGACATTTCTGATTTAACCTCTCTTACCGAGGAACTTGCTTCTGTAGCAGATGCTTTCTTAAATGAGGAGACTGCATATGCCTCTGTTTTCATCAAGTCAGGTAAAATTGACCTTGGTACTTCCTCATCTCTCCGCTGGGAAGAGTATGTAATGTAATCTCCTCCAGTAACATCTAGTGTTGCATAATCAGAACATTCTCCTTTGTAGTTCGTGCATACAGCCCGGTATGTTCCACTGTCATCAATGTGGCAGTCAAGAATCTCCAGAGTTAGTACACCACTGGTATTAGTAAAATGTATCTTACTGCTCTCCTGGAGCTCAATACCATTATGGTACCACTTCACTTCGGCAGTTGGTTTTGACTGGACATTTAGAATGAACCTGGTATTATGGCCACAGGGTACCCGGTGTGAGCGCATTCTCAGGGTAATGCGAGGAGCGTGGTCAAGGGTGAAAGGCTGTTGAGTAAGTACTTCGTATTTCCTTTCCATAGTTTTCTGTGTTTTCAAAGCAGATTTCATGGACTCATATCTGGAAAAGATATCAAATCGTGCCATCCTCTCAAACCGAGAGAGTGATCTTTCACTAGAAACTGGGCTAGGTGAGCGTGGTCGAGTTCTCTCTGGTGTTGGGGATCTCCTCTCACTTTCTTCAGGAGGCCGTGAGCGAGGCCGAATTAATTCAGACACAGGACGCATCAGCTCAATGTAAGTTGGAGAAAGAGATCTTCTCCTCCTTAGTAATCTAGAGGGAGGTGAAAATTCCCTGTGAACCTGTTGCACCATTTCTATTTCTTCTTCTTCTTCTGATGTAATCTCAGTTATTTCTCTTTCCCTCCTTCTGAGTCTGCTCTTTTCCTCCTCTGCCATGTATTCGAGCTCACTCCTGTATTCAGAGAGTCGTTGAGCAGTGCCAACAGGACGGAGCAATTCTTCATCCTCTCTTTCAGCCATTATCCTTTGCTTTTGTTTAGGTGGTCTGTAGGCAGCCCTGTCATGACGCTGACGAAGCTCTGCATAGCTAGCACTGGTCTCAGCTTTAGTTGGGATGTGATAGCTTGAATACCTCAGCTGTCTTTTTCTTTCTTCCTCTGAACTGACCTGTGCTGCTTCAGTAGAGTATCGAAGGGCAGAAAGTTCAAAGCGTGGAGGGCTTCTGCTTGGAGGGGAAGCAGAAAAGCCTAATTCTAGCTCTTCTTCAAGGCGCAGTCTTTCCTCTTCAGTTCTTTTCATAGCTAAATAGTCATCAATAGGCAGGAGTAATTCCTCATCAGACAAGTCACCAAGTGATCGCCTTCTTGGTCTATAGTAATACTCGTAGTCTGGAGATGGGATACGCCGACGTGCTGGTCTCACAATTTCGAGATCATCTTGTGTTAGCTTTGGTATGCGCCATTTAGGCTTGTACTGATCAGAAACACGTGGCAGTGGCATCACATAAAATTGCTCCCACCTGGAAAGACGTATGCGTTTCTGGCGTTTCTGAACAGTTCTCTCCATTTTTCCTGGCATTTCGTACTGGTCTCGCAGCCTCTTGTACCACTTCATGTCTGATAGAGGCACAAAGTGTTTAATATTCTGATCTTCCTCAAGAGTACTGCGCACATGTTTGCGAGGCTCTGGGACTTCATAAGGCATACGAAGTTTTCTTTCTTCCTTCTTTTCTTCTTTCTTAATTTCATATTCACCTTTGACAGTCTTAGTGCTAACAGCTGGTTTATATAAGATAGCAGCTTCTCTGAGAGCCTCTTGTGCCGTTTGTGTCAGTGGAACAACTTCAGCACCAGAAAGGATCTCTGCCATTCGTAAGGTCTTGTCAATTTGCCTTTGTACATGCTTTTCCCGCTCTTCTTCAGACTTATACTCACGCTTGACATATTTCAAGCGTTCAACTTTTAGATAAGCCTGACAGCTTGTAGATCCAGCACTGTTTGTGGCAGTAACTCTGTAATAACCACTGTCTTCTGGTAATGTATCTCTGATATGCAAAGCATAATAATCTAAACCTTCATGAATTATATCAAAGTTAGGACCCAAGGATAGAGGTTGACCATCTTTCTCCCATTTCAGCGTTGGTTTTGGTACACCAGATACCCTGATCTCAAAACTGACATTTTGGCCTTCTTGACATTCAGCATTTGCCAGCAATCTTTTAAACATTGGCCTTAGTGTGGCATCTGCTGGAGGTGGATGTGGAATCACAGTCAGCTTAGCTTTGCAGCTGTCTTCACCATATTTATTGCGTGCCACAATACTGTATTCAGCATCATCCTCTTCAGTGACATTATTGATCACGAGTTGATAAAGACCTTTATCTGATTCAAAAGTATACTTCCTATCATCATCACCAGGTTTGATTTTCTGGCCTGATTTGAACCAGGTTAAGCGAGGTTCTGGGTGAACTGTTATAGTTACTCCAAACCTGACATTTTCTCCAATGTATGCAGTGCGGTTGTACAAAGGCAAGGTGAATTCTGGTGGACGTTCTAATAGTCTCATAGTATCAACCCGTCGTTTCACTTTCCTAATAGTTCTGCATCTGTAGTGCTCAGAAATTTCTCTCACACCTTTAACAAAAAGTTCTGCATAAGAGCTGTCTTCACCATAGTCATTTACTACCTTGCATCTGTAGGTGCCATCATCAGATTTAGAAACGTCTTTGACATACATAGTTGCCACACCTTCTTCATATTTGATTTCATATTTCTCATTGCTTTCTAATTGCCTCATACCAAAGTACCATGTGACTTGTGTGGACTGATCATAGTTTTCAATCCTACATACATATTTGGCATGCCCTCCTTCTTCCACAACAGCATGCTGTATCTGCCCAGTGATGGGACCAATGTCTATTGGCGCAACTTTAACTTTAGCCACTGTTATGCCTTTTTGAGATCTAATCGCGCCTCCACAGGAAATACGGGCTACTGAAACAACTGTGTTCCACTCCTTCTTTACTAGAGTTTGGTAGTAACGCCTGTGCCTCAAGGTCTTGATGACTTTAGTGCTGGTCTTTTCTGTTTGCTGTTTCAGCCACACGTGGTTAAGAGCTTCAGCAGCTGTCATCCGAGCTTTTCTTTCCTTTACTAGTAGGCGATCAATGAAGTCCATGGCCTCAATGCTTATGTCTTTGAATGCTTCATCTTCGAAGTTGTATTCAGCATTCAGAATATTTTCAATAACTTGTTGGTTTGTTTCAGCAATGAAAGGATTGATGCCACTGAGAAGTATGTATGTTAGAGCACCAACTGACCACATGTCAGTAGCTGTACTGACTAAATCGTGATGATGTACTTCAGGTGCATAATATTCAGGAGAGGTGAACTGGAGCCTAAAGCTGTCTCCAGGCTTCAGTTGTCTGGCTTGACCAAATTCAACAATTTTAACTGCAGAGCTTCTTCTTGTGACGTAAATAATGTTGTCTGGCTTAATATCAAAATGTCCAATGCTATGGCGGTGCAAAAATTCTAGTGCATCGCAAACCTGGCGTACGTAACTTACTATTTCTCTTTCATTAAGTTCAAATGAAGCTGTGCTGATTCTTTCAAAGATGTCAGCTCCAGAAATGAATTCAAAGATCATGACCAATTCTTCTAGGCTCTCAAATGATTCATGAAGATACAAGATATTTCGGTGCCTAGCAATGTTAAGAATGGAAATTTCTTTCTTTACCAAAACTTGGTCAGCACCCTTTACTTTGGCAAACTTAGCTAGGTAAGTCTTCTTTGAAACTGCTTCAACACAGCGGTGTACAATGCCAAACTGCCCACGTCCAAGCTCTTCTGCAATCATGTATTTGTTATAGAGTTCCTTTGTAGAATAGTGAGCTGCTTTGTCTGTGGTGACTTCTCTGGTCTCATCAACTTCTTCGTCATAGTTTGTTACCCTGGTCTTGTCTTCTTTTGTTATAATTGGATCAGTAGGTTCAGAAGGCTGGCTTTGGCCAAACTTGTTTTCTGCAATTACACGGAACTGGTAGGTGGTTTTGCCAAACAGGTTCACCACTGTGTACCGTGTATCACGAGCCTGTGCAACACGAATCCATTGCTCTGCTGTTGTAGCACGTTTCTCAATAATGTAGTTTATGATTCTGCTTCCACCATCAGTAGCTGGTTCATTCCAGGTTAAATTAACTGAATCCCTTGAAATGTCAGTTACCTTCAAACCTCTTGGTGGATCAGGTACATCAGCTACATCTAATTCAACTGTTTTTTGGTCGATTCCAAATCTATTTTTGGCACAAACAATGTAAAACCCTGCATCTTTTCTGTCAACACCATTTGGGAAAACAAGAGATGTGAATGATCTCGTAACAATGACTTGGTAGTGCCCATTAGTATCAATGAGGTCTTGTCCCTTCTGCCATGTGATCACAGGGGTCGGCTTGCCACTGAATGGAATCTTGATGCTCACTACTTCCCCTCGGAGGGCATGAACTGCTCCCATGCCTTCCAGGTTTTTGGGCAAGTGAATCTTTGCAGGAACTGGAATAGAAAGAGAAAGAAAAAACGTGACCAAAAGCACATGAGAAGAGCACCAGCAGTCTAAATATTCAAAGCTTAATATAAGGCTTTGTCTTAGGAATCGAGACCCTTAATTCACCTTCAACATCCAAAGAGGCAGTCCCAGACACAGATCCTCCTTGGTTAGTAGCTCTAACTTGATACACTGTGGCATCATCATCTGTTACGTTTGTGATGACCAGCTGGTGATATCCACCCTTGAATTCCTGTATCTTGATCTTTTCACCATCTGGCATGATTTCTTTGCCCTGTCTGTACCACTTGACAATTGGTTTAGGATGACCAGTGACTTTGCAGACAAATGTGGCATTAGCTTGGAATTTCACATTCAAATTCCTTAGTTCTTCCTTGAAATGTGGCGCTTTAATTGGTACATCAGATTTTGGAGTGACTGGTTGTGATACCTCACTCCACTCACTTTCACCACCAAGATTTTCACATTTGACACGGAATTCGTATTCAAGACCTTCAATAAGATCTTTCACTGAGTAGACTGTTTCACGAATTTCATCTGTTGTGACAGAAATCCACTTGTTCTGTTTTTTCTCACGCTTCTCGAGATAATAAGTTCTAATCTTTGCACCGCCATCACTTGCAGGTGGCTTCCATGAGACAACACAAGACTCCTTTGTGACAGCACTTACTACTGGCTGACCAGGTTGTCCTGGTTTTTCTGTAAAGAATAAAAAAGTGCAAAACCAGAAGTGAGCTTGCCTTTGTAATTACAGGGACACACAGAAGTTGATATTTTGTCATCTACTTACCAAATGGAGGCTTCATAACAACAACTGATGAAACCTCCAGTGCTTCACTAATACCGTATATGTTCTGAGCAGAAACACGGAAATAATAGCCTGCATTTTCAGTTAGGTTGACAATTCTACAGGTTGTGCCTGAAATGCTTGAAGATACAAGTTGCCATTCTGTTCCTTCTTTGGCTTCACGTTTCTCTATGATGTAACTGGTTATCATAGCACCTCCATCATCCTCTGGTGGTTGCCAGCTTATCACCACAGAATTCTTCAGTATAGACTCTATAACAATTGGCCCTACTGGTTTATCTGGCTTATCTGTAAAAGAAAAAGCATGTAATTTTCAGTTATTTTGCCAGCAGATATTTGAGAAAATATTCCACAAAAATACTGAAAATAAAATTAATTACCTTGTATTTCCACATTCAGTACTGTGTCAACCGTTCCAAATGTGTTACTGAGTTGTACTTTGTATTTCCCAGCATGAGCCTTATGCTGGACATTCTTAATAGCAAGATGAGTATAATGCTCTGTGTTCTCAATAGTAACTGTTTCTGATCCTCTCAAAGGTTTGTTGCCATGGAACCAAGTTATTGCTGGTACTGGTCGGCCAATATACATGACATGAAGGCGGAGGGTGCCACCTGCACCTGCATAGTACTTCTCTTTCAATGGGAAGCCAGGGTGGAACTGAGGAGGAGCCTGCAATAATAGCTTGCCACTAGTTTCAATTTCCCCAACATCATTAGTAGCCATACAAGTGTAGAGACCTTCATCCTCCTGTTCGTCTGTCATTACTGTCAGAGTATGATTGCGACCATCAGAAGACATTTTGTATTTTCGGCTTTGTACCAGTTCTTTACCAAAGCGATACCATTTAATATCAGGCAAAGGTCTACCAACAATCTGGCATGTCAGCTGAGCTGCTTCGCCCAGTTTAGTTGTAACATCCTGCATTTCTTTTTTGATGGCAGGTGCTTCTCCAGCTACAGAAAAGAAAAAAATAAAATAATTAAGATTACTACAAAATTTTCCTTTATTACTAGATTACTGGAAATTACTTTTCATTTATACTTGTGTGTTTTATGCAAGAAAGACTGTGCTTTAGGACAGACATGTTGGCAAACAGCATGTAAAACAAATAGGCAGCATGTTAAGTGCAGCAGCACTGTGGTTTATGACACGGCAAATCACCACAATATCACAGGAAATATGACAGTATGGTTTTGCTTACATGTTAATTTAGTTTTCACAGCCATAGCAGTCCTTCGAGGTCTGCTGAGGCCAGTCTGATTTTCTGCAAAAACACGGAACTCATATTCTGTAGCCTCTAGTAAACCGCCTACTGTAAACTGCCTGTCCTTGATGCGTTCTTTATTGCATTTTTTCCAGGTGCTTTCTCCAGACTGGCGATATTCAACCCAATAGCCAAGGATCTCTTTGCCACCATCACTTTCAGGTCGTTCCCATTCTAATGTAATGCTGTCCTTAAATATAGAAGTGATCTCAATTTCTCCAGGTTGGCTTGGTTTATCTAAAAAGTAAAATAGATGCAGAAAATAAATTCCTCTCTAAAGGTCACTAAGCTGCTCTTCAAAAGATCTGTTAATGCAAACATTTTCTTACCAAATGGATCCTTGCAAACAACTGGTTCAGAAGGAGGACTTGCTTCACTTTCACCTATGTCATTTTGAGCAATGATACGGAATAGATATTCAGCATCTGGAACAAGTCCTGTGACCGTGTACATTGTAGTGGTAATCTGCGTCTTATTATGCCGGACCCATTTTTCTGTCGATGTCTCTTTACGTTCAATGTAGTAGCCAGTTACACGGGAACCACCATCATCTTTAGGTCTGGCCCAGGACAAGTTGACAGAACTCTTTGTAACATCAAGCACTTCAGGTGGGTTGTTCGGAGGCTCTGGAGGATCTGTTAGTAATTGTAACAAAAATAATAGAAATAATAGTGCCATAGAATAAAAAACATTTGCATATACTATTGCACTTTTTGAACCATAATGTAGTAATTAAAAATCGTTTTTAAAAGTATATAAAAGGGGACTTACTTAGAGGTGTCTTTGGCACTGCTGGTTCTTCGGATTTGAGAGATTTGCTAATACCGAAATGGTTTTCAGCAGAAACACGGAAGTGATACTCCACATTTTCTTTTAGCCCTTTCACCACTAGTGATGTCCCTTTCACTCTAGAGTCAACAGTGTACCAGGCAGTCTTCGGTACTTCTCGTCTCTCAACAATGTAACCTAGGATATCTGCACCACCATCATCTGTGGGAGGTCTCCAGCTAACTCTGACGGAACGAGCTTGTATGTCATCGTACTCAAGTGGCCCTTCTGGTGGATTTGGAATGCCAATTACTCTGACTTTAATATACACAGCTTTTTTGCCACACTTGTTTTCAAGTGCCAAATCATAGGTGCCTGAATCTTCTCTTTCTGCATCTTTGATCACAAGTTCTGTGTGAGTGTCAGAAGTTGCAATCATGGCCCTCTTGCTGATGTCGTGTCCTTCTTTTGTCCATTTGCATATTGGGATGGGCTTACCCTTAATGGGTATTGTAAGCCTGATAACTCCACCTTGTCTCACCATGAGACCTTCCTGGTATTTTTCATCAAGTTCATAGTCAGGATATTCTATAAAAATAATAAAAAAAACCTATGTCATGCTATGTCTGTTTTCCAGATGAAATCATACCTGCTTTAGGCAAATACTTTTTTAGGACAAATTTTAATGACTATTAAGATTTGAAGTGTCATACCAAGCATTTCTGTTATTTTGACAGTTCCTGGCACATCAGCAGGTTCTCCTGGTCCACCAGCATTACAGGCTAGTACACGGAATCTGTACTCTGCACCCTGGGGTAGATGTGTCAAGGTGTATTCACGAATCTTGGTTGGTGTGGTATTGCATTTGGTCCATTCAAATTGATCAACCTTCTGCATCTCAATTAAGTAGCCAGTAACTTTAGAACCACCTTCATCTTCTGGGGGACTCCAAGCCAGGGAGACAGATGTTCTTGTAGTATCAGTTACTCTTGGATTCTGAGGTTTACCTGGAGGAGCTGGAAGAGAAGATCAGATGGGAGAATGGAATCTTGTTAATGAATGTTTAAATGATGCAACAAATGCTAATTTGCAACATATGATCTGTATTTCATCTATTGGATTTATACAAGAAAATTTAGAAAGAGAGATTTTCACTAATATTTTCTTCATCTTCTCCAGTCACAATCTGATTTGTTTATACACTCAGATAAATTTCCAAATTATAAAAAAAAAAAAAAGAGTAACTTTTGCTAGTATCATTCCCTTCTGCTAGAATGTGCTTAATCTGTGTAGAAATTCACTTACCAATTGGATCTCTGGCAACAGCAGACTTGGAAGGACGGCTGGGTTTCCCAGTGCCTCTGGCATTGATTGCAGTGACTCGGTGTTCATATTCTAATCCTTCAACCAAGCCAGTGGAACGGTAACGAGTCATAGTGACTGGGACTTTATTTACACGGATCCATCTATCTGCTCTAACTTCTTTGCGTTCCACAATATAGCCAGTAACCTGTGAGTCACCATCATCTTCTGGAGGATACCAAGTTAATGTCATGCCATCTCTAGAGATATCAAACACTTCTGGAGTGCCAGGAGGACCAGGGATACCTGTAAAAACACAACACAGAATTAGTGAAGAAAGCATCAAATGATTCTACACATTAACAACATGCAACTTACAGTGAATGACACTGTAATATCGATGTCCTATCAAACTCTTTTTATTAGCAGATATCAAAGTACTTTACAAAATAGGTCAGTGAAGTATTGTTTTCTGTAATGGGGTAAAGAAATTTTTCAAGGCTAATGATAGACCTGAGCAAAAAATTCAAGTTTATCATCCAGATTCTGTGCAGTGTATCTGTAAAATCTATATAGATTTATGGATGTCTTTGCCCTNNNNCCAGGAAATATAAGAAGAATACTGTGTATCCTAATGTATCATTTTATGTGGCAAAAGGAAGCAGTAACATCTAGAAAAAAAAAAAAAATCTATGTATGGATATAGAAGCCCATTTGAATATACATTTTTATTTTTAAAGATAGAAAATAAGCAACGAGTCAGACTTACGGATTCTGCTCTTGCATTCTATAACTTCAGACTGCAGGTAAGATCCAATTCCAAAGCGGTTTGTAGCAGCCACACGGAACACATATTCTGCACCTTCAACAAGTCTGGTGAACTTAAACATTGTCCTGGTTACTGATTCTGAAACTGGCAGCCATCCAGGACGGTGGGCATCACGCTGCTCTACCACATAACCACTCAGGGTAGCTCCACCATCCAGTTCAGGTGGCTCCCAGGAGATGGTTACATAATTTGCATCAACTTCATCAATTCGGATAGGTCCAACAGGTGGCCCAGGCTTGTCTAGAAAAGTGGAGAAAAGGAATCATGTTGCTGATGTAACAAAGTTCAGATGGAGTGATAGCATGGACAGTTATTTTCATAAACCCTTACCAAGGATTATAACCTTTACTGTATCTGTAACTGTCCCAGTTGTGTTCTTTAGTTCAAGTGTGTACTCTCCAGTGTCATGTATGGTGGTCTCACGCACAGTTAATTTAGTCATTTTGGCAACAGTCTCCACTTTGATGCGTTCTGATTCTTTTAATTTAGAACCAGCAAAGAACCAAGATGCAGCTGGAGGTGGTCGTCCTTCAATTGGAATAGCTAATTCAATGGGCTTGCCAGCAGGCACATGAATTGTCTTCTGAGGTATTCCAGAGAAGTCAATTGTTGGTAGAACTTACAGAAGAAAATAATGAGAATTTAAACATCCATTTTATAAATAATCACATTTATTTCAAGTAAGCTTCACCCTGGGGTTTTGGGGTGGGTTTTTTTGGACAGTAAATACCTACCTTTTTGGTCTTGTACTGTCACTGCTGTAACAATCTCTCGTGGTTCTGACACACCCTTCTGATTCTGTGCTCTGACCCTGAACAAATACTGTTCACCTTCATTGAGAGAGATAATTGTATGCTCATAGACAGTAGGCTTCAGTGTCACTACCTTTAACCATCTTTCTGTTCCAGCTTTGCTGGCCTCAATAACGTAGCCAGTCAACCTGCTGCCACCATCATGGGTTGGTTTCTCCCATGCAAGAGTAACAGTTGATTTAGTGGTATCAATCACTTCAAGTTTTTGCGGTACCATGGGGACATCGGATACTAGTACTGCATCAGATGTTTCACAAGCTTCACCAATGCCATAAATATTTTCTGGTAGTACTCTGAAATAATACAAAGCTCCTTCTAGAAGTCCAGTGACTCTATAAAATGTCTTGCTGCATTTGGTAGTGACAGTCTTGTAAGCTCTCATGGAAGCTTCACGTTTCTCAATTATATAATTGTTGACTGGGGCTCCACCGTCAATGGCTGGAATATCCCAAGTTAGTGTCACAGAATCTTTTGATACTTCCTTAATTCTCACTGCAGCTGGTGGACCAGGTGTATCTAAAACAAACAAACAAAAAAAGATTTTTTTCTTCCTTTTGGATCCTTTCCTTTTATAGTCAATCACTGCTTCTGCATAAAAAAAACCCAACTCTGGCATTTGACTTATAAACTGGCACAGCTTTAGAAACTATGCATTTCCCTTTGGATTAGATTGTTTCTTTGACCTCTCAAACATTTTCAAAGAAACTTCAAACTTTCTTTGGAAGTGAATGATTCTTGAGCAATGTGCACTGAGTGATGAAATGCCCATATACAATTGTAACAGTACTTACCATACACTCTTACAGAAATAGTTGCAGATTTTTTTCCTGATTGATTTTCAGCCTCAATGACGTACTTTCCAGCATCATACCGATTAACTTTATCCACAACGAGAAGAGTGTAGCTGTCTGTAGTATCAATAATAGCTCGACTTACAAGGTCAACACCCTGCTTGCTCCACATGATTACAGGAGCAGGTCTGCCAGACACAGAGACCATTAGGCGCAGGGAACCACCAGCTCTGACTGTAACTGTCTTCTTCAGGTCCTCAGCAAGTTCAAGTTCGGGTATTTCTGATGAAGGGTGTAAAAAATATGGAATTAATTAATCTTTTAGAAGTTCTAAAGGAAAATATAATTCCTTAAAATATACATTAAGTTTTTAAATTACCTATTCTTTCCACTGGTTCTATTTCTGCTGATGATTCACTAAATTCACTCATACCATTCGCATTTGTAGCAGCAACTCTAAATTGGTATTTCTGGCTTGTTTTAAGACCAGTCACAGTGAACTCAGCATTCCTCAGAGTGGCAGTTGTATGTGGTCGATACCACTGTTCAGTACCTTCTTCTTTCATTTCAAGAACATAGCCTAAGATGTCAGCACCACCATCATATGTGGGCTTTGACCATGCTAAACTTATGCTGTGCTTAGTAGTATCCACAACTCTTGGAGCAGAAGGTTGTGCAGGAGTATCTGTGAGAAAGAGGAAAATGCATTTTACATTGGTGCAGGGAACAAAAAATCAATTTCTAAACAGCTAAATGCTAAATGCATTTAAAATTAGCTATAACGGCTTTTAAGTTTATTATTCTAACTAGTTCAGTGAGAATATATGTGGTTTTGGGTATCTCAGTCAAAGTATCAATGTGGTTTTATGTTCCATTATATAAGTAAATATTAAATGTGTTTTAAGTATGGTAACTTACATGATGGTTCTTTACATAACATGTATTGTGAAGCTTCACTAGGCTCACTGTTCCCAGCAGCATTCACTGCAGTGACACGGAACTGGTACTGACAACCTTCCATGAGACCAGTGACTTTCAGTCTGGTATCATAAACCGTGTAATCTCTGTTCACCCGTGTCCAGCGCAGACTTTTCCTTTCACGTTTGTCCACAAGATAGTCCTTAATCTCATTGCCACCATCAGATTCTGGTTTTGTCCACTGAATAATGATATGTTCCTTGCCAACACTCACTTCTTCAGGAGCACCAGGCTGTGATGGGATAGCTGTTTTTTTAAAAAAAGAAAAAAAAGAAGGTGGAAAAAAATAATTATTTAACAAATTTTTTAACTATGAGAAATATTCCACAAATTCTTATGCAGAATGGAAGGTACTAATACTCACTGAAAGCATTTCTGGCAATCACAGGTTCTGTTTCAAGTGGAACACCCGGTCCATATTTATTGACAGCTCTCACACGGAAGATGTATTCGTTATTTTTAATAAGTTTTGTTACCACATATGATAAAGTCTGGCATTCAGCCTCAACAATAACCCAGTGAAGTCTGCTGGTTTCACGCCTTTCTACAATATAGTGAGTGATTTGTGCTCCTCCATCTTCCTCAGGAATGTTCCATGCCAGAGTACATTTCTCTTCTGTTACTCTGCTAACTGTGATTTTGCCTGCGCATGGACCAGGTGAATCTGGGTAGAGATGAAAATAAGTATATTTATTAGCAGCTAAGGAAAAGCATCTCACTCTTATTTAAAAGAATGTGGGGTTTTAGTATACTAAGTATGAATATTAATCATGGGATACATACCAAGCACTTTGACAATTACGGAAATTTGTTTCATCCCACTGGCATTTTTAACTGTTAGAGTATATTTTCCACTATCACTTCTGTCACAGAACTTGATAATTGCAATGGCTCGTTTGCTGGTATATTGCAGAGATATCTTTTCACATAGATCCAATTCCCTATCACCTTTGGACCAAAAGACTTTTGGCTCTGGTTTCCCACCAATGGCTGCATCAAGAACAAGATCTGATCCAGCCCTGATGGTCACAACTTCTCCCTGCAGTCTGGCATCAAGTTCAGCCTTTGGTGGTGCTGTGATAAGGAAAAAGAAATTAAAACAAATTACATGAGAGTACTAAAAATAGAACATTATGGTTTTAATTGTCCCAAGTGGAGATAACTTACAGTATTCATCTCTGCAAATGACAGCACCAGTCGATTCAGATCCTTTGCTAATCACACCAGCAGCATTCTTTGCTAGTACACGGAATTCGTATGCTTCATCTTCACTAAGGGCTGTCACAGTAAAAGAGTTTTCTGAGACAATAGTATAATTGCATTTCAGCCAGCGTCCATCACCAGATTCATTATATGGTTTGCGCTCTATAATATATCCAATTATTTTGCTTCCACCATCATAAAGGGGTGCTGACCAGCTCAGTGACACTGTAGATCTGGTGACATCTGTTACTTCTGGTCTCCCTGGTGGATCTGGAAGAACAAAACAGAAAAATGAGAAATGAAATTCTATTTTAGCTTAAAAAACAACATAACCCTAAAAGTAATACTTACCAACTGGATTTTGAGCCACTACAGGTCTGGAAGCTTCACTAGCTTTGCTAACACCTGCAGCATTTAAAGCGTATGTTCTGAATTGATATTCTAGGCCTTCTACCAATCCCATGACTTTGTAGTTGCATTCACAGCATGGCACTTTGTTCTCCTTCACCCAAAGAATAGTGTTGCGTTCCTTCTTTTCAACCCAATATCCAATGACTTTGCTGCCTCCGTCATGATAGGGTTCCTCCCAGCGAATAGCCATGGCAGTTGCAGACACAGAATAGACTTCTGGCCTAGAAGGTGGGCTTGGTGGGACTAACAAAAAAAAGATGGGGAGGGGAGGAAAATGCTAGTTGTTACAAATCATTCAGTCAGAGAAAAAGGACAGATTTTGAAGTGTTTCACTTACCGAATGGATGCTCAGCAACTACTGTTTTTGACTCGAGGGGTTTGCTAACACCAAATCTGTTTTCTGAGCTTACTCGGAAACTGTACTCCTGGTATTTCGTGAGATGAGCGACTTTGACTTGTGTACGCTTCACACTGGAATTTACCAGCTGCCATGCTGTTGTGCCAGATTCACGTTTTTCTACAATGTAGTTTGTAATCTCACTGCCACCATCGTCTTCAGGTTCTTTCCAGGTCAACACACAGGATTCAGCAGATACAGATGATATTTCAATTGGGCCAGTGATGGGACCTGGCCTTCCTATGACTACCACTGTGATAGCAAATGTTTTCACACCAGCAGTGTTTTCAAGTGTGAGGTAGTATTTACCAGAGTCACCTCTCATACTGTCCTTTACAGTCAGTGTGGTTCTGTCTTTTGTTGTCTTGATAGTCACTCTCTCAGTTTCCTTCAGCCGCATCTCCTCAAGTTTCCATGTCACTTTTGGAGCTGGGCGCCCACTGATTGGTATGTCAATAGTAAAGGTGCTTCCAGCCTTGCACGTTATGAGCTGTCTGCTTATTTCGCTGAGATCTGCTGCTGGTTCAATCTGTGGCTCCTTAATAATAACAGAAGAGAAAGCTTCTCTCGGTGCACTGTAGCCAGCATCATTTCTTGCCTTGACCCGGAACTCATACTCAGTGTTCTCCACAAGGCCTTCAACAGTGAAAGTAAGTTGTTTGGTTTGCCCAGCTGCAATCCAGGAGTCAGATCCTTTTTGTTTCATTTCAAGAAGGTATCCAGTAACACGGCTACCACCATCGTGATCAGGTTTAAGCCAAGCTAAAATTACAGAAGATTTGGTTGTATCAACAATATCTAGTCTCTTAGGTGGAGCAGGTTCTTCTGTGGCTACAACTGGTTCTGTTAATTCACAGGGTTCACCTACACCATATTCATTTTCTGCTGACACTCGGTAGTAATATGGCACACCTTCTGACAGATCGGTGACCTTAAAGATTTGTCGAGTGCATTTTGAATTCACCACTTGCCAGCTACGACGGCTTGCTTCTCGTTTTTCCACAATGTAGTGATGGATACGTGAACCTCCATCCAGAACAGGAGCATCCCACATTAAAGTTATAGATTCTCGAGTCACATCTTTAAACGTAATAGGACCTGGTGGACCAGGTGTGTCCAAAACCTTGACAGTAAATGTAATAGACTTACTTCCACTGTTGTTTTCCACAGTAAAGACATACTTGCCAGAATCATTTCTATTGCATTCCTCCACAGTTAACGTACTGAATGAATCAGTTGTTTGAATGTCAGCACGCAAGCTGAGATTAGCATCTGCTTTGGACCACACAGCAGTAGGAACAGGTCTTCCAGAGAAGGCAATAAATAGACGAATGCTTGCACCTGCTCTTACAATATGAGTCTGCTTGAAGTTTGCATCAATATCAATTTCAGGTGCAGAAAGCCTGTCCACAGTTTGGACTGAAGCAGGTATTTCACAACTTTCTCCTTTGCCAGCACCATTGACAGCACTAACTCGGAATTTATAGTGTTCTCCTGCTTCCAAATCAACAACAGTATATTTAGTAGCAAGAACAGTCTCTGCATTGACTTTCTGCCATGACTCGAGATCAGCTTTGCACATCTCAATGATGTATCCAATTATTTCCATGCCTCCATCAAAAACTGGCTTGGTCCACTCCAAGCTTACACTAGTCTTTGATGTATCTGTCACCTTTACAACATTAGGAGCACTTGGTGGGCTGACTGGTTCTCTACATTTAATCAGTTTTGAGACATCACTTGGAGGTCCAACTCCTGCAGCGTTTTCAGCCATGACATGGAACTCATACTCGTTGCCTTCAATTAGGCCAGTTACTCTGTATCTGTTCTCAGTAATAGGCCTCTTACTGGATACTTTAACCCAGCGCATGCTCTTCTTTTCTCTCCTTTCTAGAATATACTCATTTATCTCGCTTCCACCATCTGATGCTGGTCTTGCCCATGTGAGTGTGATACTATCTCCTGTTACATTGGTAGGCTCTGGAATTCCTGGTGCATCAGGGATGGCTAAAGAGAGAAAAACATCATTAGAAAGACAAGCTGGCAACTCCACAGGTATTTCTAGAAGATGAAGTGGAGACTTACTATAAGGTATTTGTGCAGTAACTGGATCAGACTCCAATGGTCTGCCAACTCCAAATTTGTTCACTGCAGAGATACGGAACTGGTACTCATTTCCTTTAATTAGTTTAAGTGCTGTGTAGCTGCAAGCTTCACATTTATCTTCAACCAATGCCCAAGCAATCCTGCTGGTTTCACGTTTTTCAATTATGTAGTGGGAGATAGAAGCACAACCGTCATTAGCTGGAGGCTCCCACCATAATGTGACTTTCTCTCCAGTAATGTTTGTGAATCGTATTGGTCCACCAACTTTTCCTGGTGTGTCTGCAATTTTAAAGGTTCAGAATTAAGATTTGTTACCACTTAGAATAAAGTACTATTTTAAAAGAGCATGCTGAAAGTGTTTGGTGCGGTACCTTGTACTCTGATGGTAATATCTTCTCGTTTAGTGCCTGATGCATTTTTGGCTTCTACTGTGTACACTCCACGATGTTCCCGGATAGCATCTCTGATGAAGATTGTGCTATATCCAATAGCTGTAGTTATTTCTATATTCATTATTTTCTCAATCTCCTTACCATCTTTAAACCATGTCACTTTAGGTACTGGACGTCCTTTGATTAGAGCTTTAAGTCTAATGCTCTCTCCAGCTTTAACAGTAAGGCCTTCAAAGTGCTCAGGGCCAAATTCAATTGTTGGAGCAACTAAAAAAGAAAAATATAATTTAGTCCCTATATAGCTAAGTACTTTTTTCATGATAATATTTTTAATATACTAATTATAAAAGATTGTTATACATAGAATTCTTTCTGGTATTCTCTAAAAAGCAGTTTTTATATGAACTGTAAACTTATTTTTCCCCTAATGCACAAAGTGCATCATATTAAGCTGAAAGACACCATTAATATATGCTGTTATAGTATGCTAAGCTACCTGAGGCACATTTTCATCTCTAAATTATTCAGTCCATCAGAATATGATGCACAGTTTACGATTTCTTTCCAACTTTCCTACTGCTGTTTATCCAGCAAAAATACTGAGTGCCATGCCTTTCAGCAATTGATTACCTATGTCTGCCAGATTTAGGTCTTTAATTTAGACCCTCCCACCTTGAAGTACAAACAGAAATGTTCTGAGTTGATTGGAAGGATCTCAGTCACACATTCCACCTCCCTTGGCCTCCCATTTCCCATCACTACAGCCAGAAGCTCTAGCTGGCTTCAGTACCCAAATACAAGTATATTAAGAAATAATGCTTACCGTTTTCATCTCTGGTCATGATATAGCCTGAAGACTGTGAAGGTGGGCTGATTGTACCAACAGCATTTCTTGCAAGCACTCTGAATTCATATCGGTCACCTGAACTGAGTCCTGTAACTGTATATTGGCATTCACTGACATCAGTAAAGTTACATCTGAGCCAACGGTCTTCACTGCCTTGCCGTTTCTCAATGCTGTAAGCCACAATCTTGCTGCCTCCATCACGGAGTGGTGGGGTCCATTTAAGGGTGACTGTTTCCCTGGTGACATCAATGTAATCAGGAGTACCAGGTGGGTCTGAAAGGAGAATAATTAAAATTCATTTTATTACTGTTCACACCATATTCTACAAGGATAGCATTTTCTTGGATTGATCTTTCACTCACCCACTGGAGAGACTGCCAAAGTAAATTTGCTTGGCTCACTAGCTCGGCTTAGACCTGCAGCGTTTTCAGCGTATACTTGGAACTGGTAATCCAGGCCCTCAAGCAGTCCAGTAATCCTGTATTCTCTGCTAGATATTAATGCAACATTAACTTTTTGCCACAAAATACTGTTTCTTTCCTTCTTTTCAACATGGTATCCAATAATCTCTGAGCCACCGTCATAAACAGGAGCATCCCAAGATATGGTCATTCCATCAGCAGTTATGTTGTACACAACAGGCTTGCCTGGGGCACCTGGTGGTCTAAACTGATGCTTTGCCACAACATCTGCTGAGACAAGAGGTGGACTCACTCCATATCTGTTTTCTGCTCGAACTCTAAACTGATATTCAGTGTCTTTAACAAGGTTTGGTACTTTGAAAGTTGTTCTTGCAGCACTTGAACACACCAATTTCCAGTTCATTTGTGAAGTTTCTCTCTTCTCAATACTGTAGCCAGTAATTTCTCCTCCACCATCATCATCAGGAGCTTCCCATGACAAAACTACACTATCTGCTTTGATTTCATCTAGTCTTAAAGGTGCTTTTGGCTTAGATGGAGGCCCAAGAGTGATGACAGTAATTGTGAATGTTTTCCTGCAGACTACATTATCAAGAATTAAAGTATATTTGCCACCATGCTCCTTTTTCGCATTCTTGATGCTTAAGCTTATTTTGTTCTCAGTTTTCTTGAAACGAAGATGTTCAGTTTCTTTAAGAGGGAGGTTGTCTTTCAGCCAGCTCATTGATGGCTTAGGTTTGCCTTTATAGGGCAATTCAATAAGCAGGTTATGTCCAATTCTCACTGAAATTTGACCTCCAGGAATATCAGAAAGATCAGCTTCAGGTGGTATTATATGTTCTTTCACTGTAATGGGCCCAACAGTAACACCGTCACTCTTGCCTTTTTCATTTCTAGCAAAGACCCTGAATTCCATGACAGAGAGCTCCTTCAGTTTTTCAACTTCAAATTCACAGCTTTTGCTCGTGCCTGCATATGTCCATTCTTTTTCTTCCTGTAGTTTCTTTTCAATAACATAGTCTGATATAATGCTACCACCATCATAGTCAGGTTTGCTCCACTGCAATTTCACAGAAGTCTTTGTAGAATCTTTCATGGCTAGGTCTTTTACTGGTCCAGGTATGTCTGCAGCTTTCACTGGTTCAGATGTCTCACAAGGTTCACCCAGTCCAATTTCATTTTCAGCAAGAACACGGAAGAAGAATGCAGTCTTTTCTGATAGATTAGTTAGCTTAAAGGTAGTATGAGAACACTTTGTTGTTACAGTTGACCAGGCCCTCTTTGTAGCATCTCTTTTTTCAACAACATAATTTGTTATTTCAGAACCACCATTGATGAGAGGTGGTTCCCACACCAGTGTAACTGTGCCACGAGAAACATGCTTAAGCTGCAGCTTCTGGCAGGCAGATGGTGTGTCAAGTACTTTTACATTCACAAATGTGGATTTTGCTTCTCCAACTCCATTTTCTATTGTAAGAACATATTTTCCTGTATCATTTCGGGTAACTTGAGGAATAGTGAGTAGTGTAGATGATTCTGTGTTCTGGATGATATATCTTTCATCAATCCCAAGATTCTTGTCACCTTTTCTCCATGTGACTGTTGGAGGAGGTCTCCCTTTGAATGGAATCATTGTTTGCACATCTTCACCTGCTTTAGCAATGATAGAGGTCTGGAGAGCAACATCCAGATCAATCTCTGCTGCAACTGTGGAAATAAATAAAAATTAATAATCCATTCTGGGAATGTAAAGTAAGAAATACTTCAAAAAAAGAAGAACAACTAAACAAAAAAAAAAGAAAAATCAGAAGAGAGAAAAATGACAAATTACTGAAAAGTACAGTACCGAGAATATCTTTAGCTTGGATGGGTTCCATCATTTCAATAGGCTCTCCTTGTCCAGCGCAATTAATAGCAGACACGCGGAAATAATAATTGACACTTGGCTGAAGGTGGGATACAACGTACTCAGTTGTTCTCACTTCTCCCTTAGTACTGACTACAGTCCATTCTTGCTCTTCACCTTCTCTTTTCTCCACCACGTAGCTGGTAATTGGACTTCCTCCATCATAAGCAGGTTTAACCCAGCCAAGGGTGACAGATGTCTTGGTTGTATCCACAACCTTCAGCTTTGTTGGTGAGCCTGGCTTATCTGTAAGTGGTAGTTTATGGGGGATGGGGGGAGACAAAACAGAAACCATATTTACAATTAAACATGAAGAGGAATAAAATCAGCCCTCAGTTCCATTGGTGCAATCCCATCCTAATTGCTCATTGTCCATTGATTTCTAACCAATTAGGAATACTGCATGTTGAATCTTACCAACAGGATCTGCAGCTTTGTAGAAGTCAGAAGCTTCGGAGAATGGTCCTTGTCCAGCAGCATTGACAGCACAAACTCGGAAATGATATTCACTGTTTTCAGTCAGGCCTGTTACTTTCTGTCTGGTGTCCCGAATGGTTTCTTTAGTAACCTTGAACCAACTCAGACTCTTCTTGTCACGCTTCTCAAGAAAATATCCTGATATTTCACTGCCTCCATCAACAGTGGGCCTATTCCAGACAACGGTCATAGAATTTTTGGTTATCATTGTGACTTCTGGCACACTAGGTGGTCCAGGTGTAACTGAGTAAAAAAACCCATATGAGTAGATCAGTACCACTTACAAATAATACAGAAGATGATTCAGTGGCATAAGTTATTTTATATGTTTCTTACCAAATGAATTTTTGGCTATAACGGGTTCAGACTCCAGTGAATCACCAACTCCAAACTTGTTTACACCACGGACACGGAACACATATTCATTTCCTTTGATAAGTTTTGTTGTAGTTATGATACACCCCTCCAGTTTTTCAGAAATTAAAGACCATACAACCCGACTTGTCTCCCGTTTTTCAACAACATAGTGTGTTACAGGTGCACCACCATCATCCGCTGGCGGGTCCCACATTATTGTAATCTTTTCAGCAGTGACTGTCTTAAACTGTATAGGTCCACTTGGGGGTCCTGGCTTGTCTGTGGTAGGCAGAAAAAAGCTGTTAAGTGTTTATTACTGAGTTATTGTTTAATATTATAATACAGCTGTATCTTAAGACATACCAAGTATCTGTAGTCTAACATGGGCTGATGCTGAACCCATGGCATTCTTCAGTTTTAATTCATAGCTGCCACTGTTCAGTCGAGTTGCATCCTTGATAAGTATAGAAGCAAATTCTGTTGTGTTTTCAATAGACACGAGTGCACTGGTTTGTATCTCGTTGTTATTTTTGAACCACTCAATTGTGGGTATAGGCTTGCCTGAGATGCCTAGTTTTAACTTAACTGAAGTTCCTGCTTTATATTTCACCACTTCTGTATATTCTGGTGGCACATCGATTTCAGGTGCACCTTAAAAAACATAATTTAAAACCATACATATTTTAGACATGTATTTAACAAAGCCAAAAATAATTATACTTTACTTAAGCAATTTAATTACAGGCATTTTAGAAATACAGACTGGAGTAAAGATAGCATGTATAATTTAAATCATAAACCTAGAACAAGTTAGAACTAATTCTAACAAGAAAGGTCAACCACGTATATAAGTATGACCACTTTGGCCATGAGGCATGGGTAGACTTCTGTTGCTTGAAGAATAAAGAATTTCTCAAGGAAGTGTTGGAATCACAATCCCTGGAAGTGTTCAAAAAAAGTATAGATGAGGTCCTCAGTGACAGAGTTTAGTTGTGATCTTGGCAGTCCTGGAGTAGTGGTTGGACTTGATGATCTTAAAGGTCTTTTCCAACCTAGTTGATTCTATGATTCTATTCTATGATCAGACTTTAAAAGTGCAGATGCAGCCAAAGATGTTCATTACAATCATGTCCAAATAGCTCACAAATATTCAAGCTTATTGAATCAATCACTGTAAACTAGCCTTCTATATTTAAAAAATTATGGTTCCACAAAACAGAGCTGCCTGTAAGCTTCCTACTACTGCTACGACCACAAAATAGTACTGTTACAGCATTGCAAAACCACTTACCGTATGTATCCACACATGTGATAGGACCCACAACATCTGAGGGGTTACTAATGGAACCAATGGCGTTCTTAGCAAAGACCCGGAATTCATACCGGGAATTTTGTGTCAGACCGGATATTGTGAACTGAGTCTCAATAACATTGGTGAAGCTAGCTTTTGTCCATCTGCCATCTGGGAGATCACGTTTTTCTACGATGTATCCAGTGATCTTGCTACCACCATCAAATGCTGGCTTCTGCCATGTTAGAGTAATAGCAGTCTTGGAAATATCTGAGACACGAACATTTCTTGGTGGTTCTGCAGTAGGAAACATCACAACATTGCTAATGAATAACAGCTGTTTTGGATATTGGCTTACTGTACATAACATTATACCACAGGGAGGGAGGGAGGGGGAGGAAGTGATATAGTGCAACTTCTGTATTCCTCACTACTAACAGCTGCTGAGTCTGGAAACTCCTGTTTTGATGAACGTCATCAACAAAGGTTGTGAGGTTTAAATTATTCCATTGTTTTGCATTAATTTGGTATGCTGTGTGCCCTGAGACTCAGGATATTTAAAAAACAGCAGAGAGAATTGGTGGGAAGTTGGAGGAGACTTTCAGATATATCAGAACAATCACTTATTGTTGAGATAACCATGAGAAGTTGGTAAAATTCTGTATGTTTTTCTGATTACATTTCTCTCTTCCCGAAGATGGAGTTCATAAGTATCCATAGTATTATGATGATATTTCTTTCTGTCTTTCAAAATTTGGGCAGAAGCAATGGCATTCTTGTGGCTGCCTCAGACAATTATTTCTGCACCATTCTGAAGGTCATAAACTGATCTCATTAAATTTTCTGCTTCTGTAACTGGGGAGAAAATTCTGATAAGACTTTTAACGTGAGAAGTCCTCTTACTCCAAGGCAGAGATTTAACATGGTGTTAGCCACTGAGCACCAGTCTCTCACCTCTCATCAGGTGAGAAAGTGGAGGACTCAGGCTTCTGCAAACGCCCCCTGAAGCTGCCCAAGCTAATTTTGCAGAAGCAGGTCAATTTATATTGACAGTACACAAATGGTGTACTTTAGTTACTGCAGAAGGAATATCTGGGAAGACATTTTTAGCTATAGGGCACCGCTGTGAAAACCTGCACAGTCCCAAGCCTGGAAGTGGAGATGGTCAAGAAAGACCTTTCTAGACTAAAGCAGAATTAAGCACCTCCCACAGTTGCTGAGAAAAGAATGGGGAATGTCTTTAAAAGGACTAGCCTAACGCAGAGCTCTCTACGGCTTGGGAATTAAATGCTTCTCAGATGACTGTGCTGGTTCTTCCAGATGTGTGAGCAATTTTTAGTGCTGATGAGATTTAACTAGCAGGACAAGAGCATCATATGAGTATGAATAATTTAATTCCAAATTCTTTCATAGATGGTCATTTTCAAGTAATACCTGCAGATTTTAACCTGGAGAAAGATGCTCTTTAAGGTGTCGCTAAGGGATTTTTGACTCATCCTTCCGATGTGAAAAGGCACTATGGAGCTCTACCAAAGAGGTCAACTTAAGTGTCCG